>PVJA010016296.1:10711-43792 GCA_004027025.1 Myocastor coypus | reverse complement strand
AAAAAAAAAAAAAAAAAAAAAAAAAAAAAAAAAAAAAAAAAAAAAAAAAAAAAAAAAAAAAAAAAAAAAAAAAAAAAAAAAAAAAAAAAAAAAAAAAAAAAAAAAAAAAAAAAAAAAAAAAAAAAAGATAATCTATAGAATAAAGTATGCACAAATATAAAACAGTATGATTGCCTGGCACCATTAAATGTCTGCTTGAGGTTTACAGTCATGAATTTAAATAGGACTGGTCAGAAAGGGTGTATGTGGTACTCTATCACTATCTAGTTGCATGCATGTGGGCACAAAGGAGAGTAGGACATAAGCAAGATGAGCCTTAGCAAGAAAGGGAAGGAAATAGATGGGGATTACTATAATGATCAACTACAGAATGTAAGATGGGTAAGAACGGTAATAGAAAAAGTGAAAGATCAAAAGGCTAGAAGTACTGGTGGATTCAAAGAATTGTGGTATGGATTCCAGAAGGCTGATCTAGAATGACATGGAGTTGTGGTCATGAACTGAAATTATAGAAGGAATGCAACTTTGATAATAGCATCTAGGTAAGGATTTTTCAGTCTTAGCATACTCAACTGGGAAGAATTATCAGGGATTAAACCCAGGACTTTTGCCCTGACCTATATCCCCTGCCTATCTTTTAAAAAAAACAGGGTCTCAGTCATTAAATTGCCTGGGCTGGGCTCAAACTCCAGATTCTCCTGTCTCACTGTACCAGAGTGCTGGGATTACATACACATACTGCCATGCCCAGCTGGTACATTGACAATTATTTATTTATTTATTTATTTATTTTTTATATTATGCCTGCTCAGTCTGCCCTGGGCGTGGGGCTGGCACAACATGTGGTGCCAGGGATCAAACTGCAGTCCCTGTGGTTGCCTAAGCTTGCCTAAGCAGGTGTTTTAGACCACTGAGCCATCTCATTGGCTCACATTGACATTTTAGATTGGAAAATTCTTCATTGTCTGGGACTGGCCTATGTACTGTAGTATGTTTAGCAGCATCCATCGCCCCCACCTACATGATGCCAAACACCAGCCGCAGAGGTTGTGACAATCAAAAATGTCTCCAGTCTTTGAAAAATCACGCTACATTCATAACCTCTAAACTAGGGTACAGCCAAGTAGTTGCAATCTCCAGGAAAAAAGGTTTAAAGAGTCAAGGAAACAGGAAAAAAATAGTTATGACTGTATTACAATTACCAGTGGTTAAGACAAGAGCATCAGGTGAAAGGGAGTAGAAACTACAAAGGTCAAAAATAAAGCAAAGGCCACTAGATGATAACAATTAAGAGAGGTGAATGACATAATCTGTTAAGATTTAAAACTGGTGAACTATCATCTTCAAAATACACAGCAGTAAAGCTAGCACTAGAAGTTAGGCTTCCTTCCTAGGGCTTTTAAAAATGTCTAGAAGGTGAGGAGATAATACCTCCACATGATTTCATGTTCAATTAAATTAGACTAATAGTCAAAAATAGGGGTCAGGCACGAACAGTTGGCATCATTTGACTCCCATATATAACAAACAGCTGAAAGCACATATTTTTGGCTGAATACCATCCTAAAAATAGGACATACATCTTGGTTTTCAAAATACTCTCAATTTTCATTCTGACCCTTAAAAACCTTTAGTGTCTTTGATTAGAAAAGAAATACCTTTAATTAAATGAATGCATTTCAGAGCTATCATAACCAACATTTTCCTTAGATAACCAGTCACCTTCAAGCTTATACAGCCCAACCATCAAGGAGAACAAAAAGACCTTCATAGTAAATGGACTGATTTGTAATGTTTTCCAACTGTGCATCACCTGCTCCTCTCACTGCCACCTGGAAAGGCATCATCTCACCAGACGGCAAGCAGATTTACAGCAAGTGCCCAGTTATTATCCCCACCTTCTTAATACAGATTTACAAGGGAAGTACTCAAAATTAATAGATGTCTCCCCTCTATAGGAGGAGCAGCTGTAAGATAGAAAATTCCAACTGTAGTCTTATTTATTAAGCTGTCCCATATGTATTCTAATTTCAATAATTAAGTCTTTAGGCCACATGGAAGGTAGGCTCAGTGAACTTGACAACCCCATCTGCAGAATTTTATCTTGTAATGATTAACATGAACTTAAATTTTTGATGCATAAACATGAGCCACAAAGATGGTGTGAGGGAAACACGTGATGCTATCATTTGAGTCCTGCTCAATTTTACAGATTACCTAATCCAGTATTTAAAGCTCATACAAAACAAGGATGAAATCCTTTCATTTCAAGGCCCAAAGCATTTGTTAGCACTTGTCAGAGCTTACCAATGGCATCATTATTTACACTTTTACATAGTGCCATTACAATGACTAAGGCATTTTCATTTATCATTTCTAAACTTGATACCCTGCTAAGAAAAAGGAAAAGAAAAAGTCTTCCAAATATGAACCAGGATTTAAATCTCCACTTCATGACATATTTGGCTGTTTTGTTACCATCTGCTTTCACTTGTATTAGTTGCTCAAAAGAACAATTCTATGAATAGTTCTGACACAGTACCTGTTCAATAAATGAACATTAGTCCTCTTATTCTGTTAATTAAAACAAGTTTTGGAGAATGAAAAAAAGATAATCTTACAGTTAGTCCTCTCTGCCTCAAAGGTCAGCACAATAGTCTGGCTTTGTTATATACTACATCATGAAGCTTGGCTGGTAGCAGTATAGTGTTTATGACACAAATGAACACAAAGAGCAGATGCCTACCTTCCAAACTTTCTTGTTCATCAGAAGTATAAGCATCCATCTGGCTTTGTTCCCGTAAGAAACGAATAACTGCATAAACTAGGTGTTTGATTGATGACATTTTAGAAGCTTAAACACTTTCTTAACAATAAAAATGACAAAAACATTTCAGTTAAAGGATCAACCATAAAGTTATTAATTATATAGTTAATAAATACCAAGGGTTACGTAAAAAAAAATTGTGTTACCTTTATCTTTTTACAGTCAGGAGAACACAGAGTACTATTGCAGTGATTTGTTACATTTTTTAAAATTTAAACTCAATAGTATACATTATGTTTACTCTTGGATTAATAAGATTTTTTCCCAAAATATGTAAAACATAAGTTTAGACTATCATGCATCTTTGTATATACAGTATGAACACACACAAAAAATATGTATGTAGATATAGAAATCCCCAAAAGGCCTCGTTCTAAGTGTTTTTTTTTTTTTTTTTTTTTTTTTTTTTTTGGTGGTACTGGGGATTGAACTCAGAACCTTATGCTTGCCAGGCCTTGTCCTAAATTGAGGGAGATTCCATACTGCTGACTCAGAAACTGGTATATAATAAGCATCTTCACCTAGCACATGGAATTTTTAAAAACTGTTACACACGTAATTTACACTCCACTTACTTCCATTCGTCAGGAATTATGCGTTGAAGAAATACACTCAAGAAAGGCTGTTTATCCACTGAGTGTCATTCTCAAAAAATGGCATTTCTGCTATCAACAGACACGTCAGGAAATCATTGCCTAAACCGACCGTACTACAAACGGACAGCGCTCTGAGCAGGGGCCGCTCCGGCGGAGAGGATGGGACGCCCATTCACGGGGAACACTGGCACCTCCGAGCAGCGCAGCTCGGGGCCAGCGCACTAATAGCTCAAATCCACTAAATCGCAGCATCCATCTGCTTCCCGGGTTCCCTAACTCAAAGCCAGGGTGTGGTGCCCGCCGCTAAGATGCTTATTACGTATATGGATTTTAAAGGAGAGCCCGAGCTCAGCTGCTAGGCCATGGGTTATTCCAAAGACTAAAAAAGACCCCAGGGTAGAGGGTGAAAATCAGGAGGGGAAAAGGGGCGCAAAGGGGTGCGGAGGAGAAAAGGAGCTAGCCACCCCCTCCACATTTCCCTCGCACCTCCCCGAGAGCACAGCTACCCCCACTCGCAGCCTCCCTCCCAGCGGTACCCGGGCCTCGCCTCAGCCCCAGCGCATTTGCAGCGGGTGTGCGGCACAGGCCTCCCTCGAGGGCAGGGGGACACGCACCATTTCCAGATCGAAGCACCTTACCAGAGAAGAGAACGCGACGCGAGACGACAGCCGCGGGAACAGGCACGTCCGTGAGCCGCTCCGAGCGGCCCCCTCGATCTCAAGCGTCGAGCCTAGCTCGGGATCTCAGCACTAGCCAGGTCGCCAAACTTCCCCGGCTCCCACACCGCCGCCCCCTCAGCCCACCCCGCGGCTCGCTCGTCTCTGGACGGCCGGGTCTCGCGGAATCCGCCCCTGGGGCGGTGCAGGGCGCGCGGGGCGGGGCCGGGGGTGGGTCCGTAGTCGGACGGGGCGGGGCAGGGGCGGGGCCTCCGTGGGCGCCGGCGTGGGGCTGGCGCACGTGGGAGGGCGCTGGTGTATCCCGTCGTCGTTGCAGTTGCTGTTGCTGTGGCCTCTTCAGCGAGACCGGCTTTTGACTCCTAGAGGCCAAACGCCACCGCCGCCAGCCTTCCCACCCCCAGGTCGAAGGACCCGGCGCCCGCCGCTACCGGCCTCTCTGCGTGCCCATGATCGCCCGGTGCTTTTCGGCGGTGCGAGGCCTCCACAGGTACTCACGCGCGGGTAACCTTGAGCGCGGGCGGGGCGGTGGCCCCGCGCGGGCCTTACTTGGCGCCGCGACGCAGCCTTCCTGCGCCCGCCGCGCCCCTGGTGCCCTCCCTCCCCACAGCGCGCACTCCGGGCCGCTGGGGACACCTGAACGGCCACCTGGGTCCACTTCTGCCGCCTCGGTTCCCTCGGGAGGGCATTCATTCTCCTTTGTTTGGGACTGCCTCAGCCGCAGCCAGCTAGACCAGGTCGCAGACGACCCAAGCCAAATAAATACAGAAGAGATGGGTTCGAAAATGCTCCCGCCCCCCTCATCCAAAACTGCAGACCTGGCATCAGAAGTGCCGCAGCTGTAAACTCAAGAATAACAATTTACATTTGTTCATTGTGCACCACATTAGTATTCTAATCCTTTCATGCCGTTTACTTCCGCCCATGCTTTCGAATTTCCTTCTTTTTCTTTTCTTTCTCTCTCTTTTTTTTTTTTTTAACCTCTCCCTAAAACAGATATTCTGTTTCTTGCCTCTGCAAATTAACTGGGCTCCCTATTATTCCTTGGACACAGCCATGACTGCTGTTTTGGCTTCCTAGCTTTCTAACCACACCCCTCTGCAAAAGACCAGTAGTAAGATGGTGAGAAAATTCAGTTCTTTGCACAGATGCTCTGATTTTTAGGAAACAGTGCCATCACCACCCCATTCCAAAATCTAATCACAACTGTAAATCCAAAGATTCAATAGAAAAAGGAAAGGTTTCTTTCCTGCTAGAGACCTACAAAACTACTTTGGAATATACAGTGTCAGCATTTAAGCTTTCACAGCTTGCCATTGTACAGGGCCACTGGTCTGTGTGGAGCTTTGTGTTGCTGAATCTTTGTGCTTTCTGCACATCCAGTGAACAGTGGTCTTTATAGAGTTAATGTATGATTGTAACTGTATTTTAGGCTGCCATTTTTCATTTTTTGCCAGTCTCCAGGCCAGAAGTGGTGTCATTCTCAATGAAGTTATGCCAACAAATGAAAACATTTGCATAATGCAGGTGTGAAAAGAAACTAAATTTTCTATTAAAACAGCAGTTCTTTAACTTTTTTTTAGTCTCAGGCCCTAAGAACTTCTGTGTATATGGATTCTGTGTGTCTATATTTACCAGAAATTAAAATAGAACATTCTTAAAGTATCAGTTTATAAAACAATATATACATTAATATTTTGTTAATCCATTCATC
This sequence comes from Myocastor coypus, assembly GCA_004027025.1. Classification (NCBI taxonomy): domain Eukaryota; kingdom Metazoa; phylum Chordata; class Mammalia; order Rodentia; family Myocastoridae; genus Myocastor; species Myocastor coypus. Next base: position 37,981 of record PVJA010016296.1, on the reverse strand, counting down.
ATCAATTTTTCTAGGCTGCCTCTGCCTTTTGACTGTTCTGAATACTGCTGTGATTATTGGAGTGCAAATACCTGAATCCCTGCTTTTAATTCTTTGTGAGCTATGTCTAGAAGTGGAAATTGCTATGTCATTTATTAATGCTAAGTCTGATATCTTGAAGAAATGCCATACTGTTTTGAACTCTGGCTGTTCCATTTTTACATTCTCATCAGCAGTGCATTGGCTGGCTTCCAGTTTCTCTATAGATTGTCCAACACTGTTCTGCATTTTTGTAAATGAATGTATGACATAATACAAGATATCCTGCTTCTTACATCTGCTTCTGTATGTAATCTGTTGCTGTATTTTGTTTTGCTTTTAGAAGAGGAAGAGCCAAGCATGGTGGTGCATACCTATCATGCCAGCTCTCTGGTAGGCCAAGACAAAAGCATTACAAATTCAAGCCCAGCCTAAGGAACAAGGACTTAGCAAGACTCTGTCTCAAGATAGAATATTTATAAAGAGCTGAGGATATAACTCAGTGTGAAGGCCTTAAGTTCAATTCACAATATTGAAAAAAAAAAAAAAAAGAAGGAAATCCTGCCTCACACTTATATATGGAGGAAGTATCTCAGTAGCTTTTAATCTATTTATTTATTTGGTGCAGGGTCTTGCTACACTTCCCAGATCTGTAGTGATCCTCCTGTCTCAGCCTCCTTAGCACTGGGATTATAGTTGTGCACCATCATGCCTGGCTTTGGTAGCTGGCTTGGCAAAGTGCCTGAACAGCATGTACCTGTAATCAAACTTAGGTCTTTGTGCTCACCAGGCAGGCACTTAGACCACCAAGCTATGTTCCCGACCCTTCAATAGCTTCTAAAAGCAAACTTTAACATCACAACATAATTCAGCAAATTGTAGTTTTCTAAAGTTTATTTGCAAAGTAGAACATGAAACCATAAACTCAATTGATATAGCTATATTTTGAGTAGAACTCCTACTCATACATGATTTTAAATTTAAATCACTTAGAAATTAATGGTTCAGTGTGTTATATAGATCTGCATAGACCTTCCTAATGTTGACATATTTCATTATTCAATAGCAAATAATCCTATTCTTTAATATCCTCTGTTTTAGAGGAGTCTTCAAGTGTCTGCTGTCATGCTCACTATGTAATAGTACTTTCCAAAATTCTGATTTTCACTTGAAAATTGGAATTTTATCATTAGTAACACCTGTCAGTTTTTTTTTTTTTTTATTTTCCCAGAAGTGAGCTTTACTTGTTATATTTTTCTTACACAGAATGGATGACATGGTCAAAGAAACAATAAGGCTGTTCCATATTAGGCCACATTATAGTTGTAATAACCCTAATTTTCTCTTTCAATGAAAAGAATTTGGTTTTAATATGGCTGTGCACATTCTATATAGAAAACTCAAAAAAAAAAAAATAGCACAAAAAGAAAATGTGGAAAACACACACACAGTCTGTATATCTAGAAATATCAGTTGTTAAGAGACTTCAAAAATCTCTTTTAGGGCTGGGAAGGTAGCTCAGCAGTCTAAGCTCCTGCCTGACAAGCACAAGGACCTGGGCTTGATCCCTGGTACTGCATGCTCAACCTTCCCTGCCTCTTGCGGCCATCAAAACCAGACATTGTAGCACACACTTCTAATCCCAGTGTTGGGGAGGCTGAGAGAAGAAGAGGATCAACACAAGTCCAAGCTGCTTAGTGAGACCCTGTAGTTACTAAACAAATAAATAAATAAATAAATGATTTAAATTAAAAAAAAAAATCTCTTCCATATCTAGCCTTTTAAAAGCAAACATTAGTTTGCCAAACTTGTAATCTTTAAAGTAATATAAACATTCCTTTGTAACATCAATATCTACAATGTAGTTCACTTGAGGATGTTGGAAATTGGTTCAGGCTGACCCTGAAACACTACAAGGCTGGCCTTGAACTCTTTGCAGTGCTCCTGCCTCAGCCTCTGGAGAGCTGAGATTACAATCATGTGCCACCATACCCAATTCTTAGTTATTTTCTTATAAAGATTCTTAGAAATGATATCTTTATGTGAAAATATAATTTGTGTATCAGAGATATACATTATAAATATATTGAAATATAACATTTCAAGCCTTTGATATTCATTATCATATTGTTCTCCAAAAATTTTCTCACAAATTATACCAAGCCAGCAGTATAGTTTCCCATACCTTTATTAACACCCAAGCATTTTAGTAATTTTTATCCTTATCAATTTGTGAAGTGGAAATTTCTTATAATGAAATTTCCATTTCCTTTCATTTTTTAATGGCTTACTTGGTGAGGGTAATTCCTCAACAAAATGTAGCACTGTAGTCTGGAAACCAAAAATTTTTTTTTATATATAAAAAATTTTGTAATATGGAAAAAATAGAAAATTCACAATTATCTGGCAGTAATTAAAATTGAGGTCATTCTCCTAAATTCAATAGATATAACTTCCAAATTTTAGGACAGTAGTGTTAGGGGCAAAACAGCTGAATAAAGAAAGGCTAGTTTCAAAAGTTAGACTGAGATTATTTGTAAAAATGCACAAAAAAAGGCCTTGTTTTTGGTTGTTGGTATTATTTACCCCTTGTCTTTTTTTTAAGGAAATATGCTGATACTTTCTTATACTTAAGTATTATCTTCTCTGTGGTTAATACAGAACATCCTTGATAGAAACACATCAATCAGTGGTGATAAACTTATGGCATAGGCCAGGGATGAACCCCAGCCCCTGCACCTGCTTGCAGGCACTTTAATCTGCTGAGCTATTTTGCTTGCCTGAGAGGTGTTGTTGATACCAGCTTAGTTTGTCCTCCCCCAGGTGAATTTACCTGACCTCTATTAAAATACTCCCCTCTGTCTTGTAAGTACATCCATTAAACACATATTAATATTTGTATCTTCATTTCTACACCTCAGCACTTAGCATGGTACCATATATTTTTAGTAGATAAACGAAAAGACATTATCAATAGTAGTAGCTGAAAATACATCACTGCTTATATGTAGAGCATAGACCTACTTTTAGCATTTTGTTACTGACAATATTATGTTCTTTCAGTACAATGTAGATACTTAAAACCCAATATGAATTGGCTAGTTGCAAATTTCTTTAAGCACAATGTGCCTTGTCATGTGAAATCACTATGTCTCAAGAACCAACTTAGACCTAGATTGTTGTATAATAAGATAAATAACAGAGTAGAGTAATATGTAATAGAAAGATCACTGTCATGGCTGTATTTAACAGATACAGAGGACATGGGGGTATGCAGAGAGGAAGCCAAGTATTAAATGATTGAACTTTGTCATATTTCCTTATCATCTCTGCGATATTCAAGTGGTCATTTTATGCTTTACTATCCCGATTGGTAGCTCTTTACAGTAATAAGCTAATTAATGAATTCTCTTGAAGCAAAGCTCTTAGAAAGATATGAACAAATTAAAGGAGGTACCAGTCTCTCAAACATTGAGTTAGAAATAATCAAGAAGAGAATTTAAAAAGAATGCCAAGCAGCTTTCCCTATTGTCATGGTTTGGAGTTTTTGCAAGGGGAACAATACAATAGTGGACACATTTTATAGGGAATCATCCAAGACTCATTCCAAGAAGTGCAGGAAATCTGTCCACACACTAAAGACCAAAGAATCCAGCTGAGAGTCTTGATCATAGTATCTTTCACAAGTCCAGCTAGAAACCTAAAGCTCATAAGAATGCCTCCTAAAAGTCCAGCTGGAGGCCTCGAGCCCACAACAAAGTCTCATGCAGGCCCGCTTCATGAATCTGCCCTAGAAAGGCCCAAAGGTCATGTCTGTATGCCAACAGGATGAAGGATCTGCATCAGCAGGCTGAGGGTTCTGAGCCAGAGCTAGGAAGCAAAGCTTAAGGTAAGCACCAGAGCTGCTCCAAAGGTACTACAGCTATCCTTAGCAACAGTGAAGTCCTGAGCTCCTCTAGCAGTGAGGAAAACTGAGTTCTTACCAGGAAAGGCAACATGACAAGCTTCTCCCTGAGGCTGAGCAATGCATCATCTTTCCCTCTGGAACTAGGAAGCAGTGCTCTAGATGAATAGAGCTTCCCATAAATGAATCACTGTGATTCTCAGTGATGAGATCCCAAGCTCCTTCTCTAACAGGCACAGCCAAGTTCATTGGGAAAGCCAGCATGACAAGATCCTCCAGCAGAACAGCCCAAGAGAACTAATGGCTTCCAACAGCTCCTCCAAACAGCATCCCTAACAGCATCCTGACAGCTTCTCCTGTTCTGCCTCATTTGCTGCTGGCAACAATCTTCAGGTGGGCCTCCCACATCCAGCAACACACTAGTTCGCTTCAGCTGTATGTAATAAGTTGACCACCAGTTAGAAATCCACTACACCTGCCTACCTGAAAAATTACCCAACCCAAGGTATTATCACTTCACTTCCTGGGGTGCATGTCATGCCTCCTATGTTAAATCTAGCACCTTACAGAATAAGCACTCTTCCCTCCAACAGCACAAAAGTAGTTGAAGAGAAGTAAAAAACATGAAGAGCTTTATTGCAATGTCAAAAAGAGCCTAAAATTACTCAATATGGTTTATAACTGCTCACTAAAAGTCTTATAACATGGAAAAACTGCAGAATTACAGAAATGGTGGATAGTGGAATGTACCTCGTTGAAACAAATATCCATTCACTTATGGTACAGATAATAAGTTATTGCAGTTACTGTATTCAAGGGACTGTAACAGACATCATAAGAATAAATGATAAAGAAAGCTTAGATACTGTTTTCTTGTCAAGGAAGTATTTTTGTTGTTATTATTTTGATGTTTTGAGAAAGGCCTTTGTATTAAAGACTGGCCTTGAACTCACTTAGCCCAAGTGGCCATTAAACTCACATAAGGCTCTTGCCTCAGCCTCACAAATGCTAGGATTACAAGTGTCTAGCACCATGCTCACCATAATTTATTTTATGCTCTTCACTTTACTAAAGTGTACTTCTGTTTGATTACCTGCTGTATTAGCTTTCCTGTTGCTATGACATAAACCCAATGCACACAGTTATGGCTTGTGGCCAGATGTCCCCACAAAACTTCATGGGATTATAGATGGGGCTTTTTTAGAGATGACTGGATCTGCAGTGTGTGATGCTGGGATTAGGGCTGTGTGATTACTAAAGCAGCGTGCCATTGATTGGTTTGACACTTCCCTAATCTATGTAACCTACACATAGCATAAAAGGGGCAGAAAGAAATTACTAAGGTTCCTTGCTTGCTCTCACCTACCCCCTTGCTGTGGACTGTTTCTTATTTGCAATGCCACTTGTCCATGCCATCTACCCTGCCTTGGCGTCAGCCAACTATGAACTGAAAATTACAAACTGTAAGTTGAATAAACCTTTTCCCCTTTAACTTTGGGTGTTGGGTATTTGTGTCAGCAATGAGAAAAGTAAGGTGAGTCCTATCTGGCTCATGGTTTCAGTCCATGTACAGCTGGTTTAAATGCAGAAGCAGCATGTTGTAGGCTTTGGCAGAGGACAGCTGCTCACCTTATGGCAGCCAAGAGTGAAGAGAGGAGCCAAGAGGGAGCAGAATCACAGGGACACAGCCCTAGAGATACCTCCAATCAGGTCCCACCCCCCAACACATTCAACTGCGGAACTCAACAGCAGATGAGCCCTTGGATGAATGTAGAGCTCCATAATCAATTCACCTTTCAAACACACAAGGCTTTGGAGGACGTTTCAGATCTAAATTACGGCACTTAAAAATGTACGTGAAGATTAATAACATGATGTAAAAGGAAGAGAATATTAAGCAAAAAATCTGAATGAAGATTTGAAGTAAGTCTGATTTTCCAAAGTTTTCTAGCAATGGAAAAGCATCAATGGAACAGAAAACAAAAGAAGGTCCAGTACCAGACTAGATGTTCCTATTACAACCATTGTTTTGTCTCTGTGTGTGTATATGACAGTGTTAAGTACTTTATTGAAATGCCTGATTGTTGGAGATATTCTAAAGTGCCTGATAACACATTAAGAAGTAGAAATAGTGAAATAATGCATTTTGTTAATTTTTTCTTGTTAGAATTCACCTGAAGTGTTATGGGGGGGGCAAGGAGGCAAGCCCGTCTTGAGCAGTACACACTGCTCGGGCACTGGTTCTCAGAAAGGAAGAAAGCGGGGACTGCTGAACTAGGGCGCTTATAGCAAGGTAGGTTACCACTGTCCATTAGGTCTGTGGGCTCTGTTTTCTGTGCTGTGTAAGGAGGGTATGTAAAGGCCAAACGGGACCTTTCACCACATCTAGTCTTCCTAAATGCTAAGCAGGTTGCCAATTTAAATAAAGGTAGTTAGTAAACTGACAAGTCTTGTGATAAAATTCCCAGGACATTGTCTTTGGAAAGTGCAAACATTTTAGCCACTGGGTTAGTGGAGAAAAGAAGGGTTCTAGATTCGTATTTTCTGTTAATGTTACATGTGCATAGTTTAACCAAGACTTCAGTGTAGTGGACAAATTGAGTCCTAACTTGAGACACCTAGACTTAACTAGATGTTTTGAAGTGCCCAAAGTATGTTAAATGTTTGTTAAAGTTCATATGAAATAATATCTTTTGCAAATGGAATGGTTAAGCCACCTCTTGAACAATATCCTTGTTCTCTGCTTTGGAGGAGGTGGGAGCGAAGCAATTGTAAAAGGCATTATGTTAGTGTGTTTGTACTTGGACATTTTGAGATATCTTTTTCAGTGTTTTGTGGGTTTTGTTTTGCTGTATAAAGCAGACAAATCCAAATTAAAAAAAAAAAAAAAAAAAGAAAAGCATATTGGTAAGAATTATCAAGAACAATTTTTTTTTTTTTTTTTTTAACACTCTTGTGTGATAAATTTACCATGTGGATTTATGATACAGGGAAAACTGAGTAATGTAGTGAATAGGCTAAGGAACACTTAGTAGGGCCATCAAGATAGCTCAGCAGTCTAAAGCACCTGCTTAGACAAGCTTAGGCAACCACAGGGACCGCAGTTCAATCCCAGCACAACATGCTGTGCAAGCCCCACCCCCAGGGCAGGCTAAGCCAGCCATAACATACATACATACATACATACATACATATATACATACATACAGTTTAAAGAATGCTTAGTAAGTGCAGAAGTAAATCTTAGTAAATCCTTACAATGCTAGTTCTTATTTTGTTAAAAGACCAAGGCAGTAGAACAAAATTAAGATAAGGCATACATTTAAGTAATTAGAAAACTAAGGTGATAAATTTCAGAGATAGGTAAATTGATATGGGAGTTCAAAGGAAAGAGCTTACTTCTCACCTCAAAGGAGGGACAAAGACATCATTTATGTGTGCAGCTGGGCCTTGAAAGATTTGGACATGAACCATCAAGAAGAGGAAGTTCCTTAATCCCTTGTTTACCAGAATTTAAAAATAGGACATTGAGTAAGTTGTATGTGTAAGGGAAAAGTGCTCATGAGTTATAAAAGTATAAGAAAGGGAATGTGCTAGAAGCAAACCACATAGACTCTGAAGGCCAGCCTCCTGGATTTGGATGCTTGTATAGTCTCATACTGCCTCAGTTTCTTCAACCCTAATGTAGAATTGACATTAAATGCTTTTTTATACTTTCTGTAAAGACTGTAGGAGTTAATGTGTACAGTGCTTAATAAGCATTTGTAATGTATAATTTCCTTTTAATTCAGGATCAACAAAATATTACTAAGGTCATGGAAAACTAAGAATAGCAGCATGTGAAAATCACAAATGGGGCCTAGAGGTGTAGCTTGCTGGTAGAGCATGTTTTTAATATCTTATATGAGGACCTAGGATCAATTCCACATATGCACATGCTCACACACTCACCCAAAAGTCACAGATGCTTTATCTTTGCCTAGATGAAGGTTATAGATGGCCTAATAATATTTTTCAAATGACTTCAAGTAAAGATGAAAAAATAAATTAATTTAATTTTTATTTATGCTAAGCAAATTGCCTACATAAGACCAATCTAGAAAATGCTTAGAGCTTTGAGTTGTTCCATAGGAATCAGTCAGTGTGGTTGTTGAGGAAGAGGGTTAGGTGGTAAAATGACTCCTTGGGTATCAGTACCAAATCCAGCGAACACTTTGCAGTCCTTACTTCATCTGCATGTAACTCACTGTTAGACTATTGGGCCCACCTTCCTTGACTTCTAGAGCAATAAATTTCTAGCCGTCCTCTCTGGACATTCTGTAAGCTTCTTCTAAGCTTCCTTTGCCTAGAACCTGCCTTTCTAGTACTGTTCTTCTGTACTGTCTGTCTCAATTTCTATGTACAATCTCTTTAACCTACATACATGCTCAAGTCTCTTATCTACATCCCTCTATCTGAAACCTTTCTTTCAACCTAGCTTCTGTGCAATCTTTTGTGTTCCCTTTTTTCCAGACTTCCTACTACCTGTACATTGTCTTAGGTAACCCAATCCAGTCTAAAAATTACACATCTGAATACTGTTATATGTGTCTCTAGATTTGCTACATATAGCCTCTTGACAAGATCATCACACTTCCACTTCCTGTCTTGTCTCATAGGCATTCAGACATGTGTCTGGAACTTACTTGTGTGTTCAGATAGACTCTAAGTGTTGTTTTAATTTTCATTTCTTGAATGGCCAATGATGGTGAGCATTTTCCCCTTCTACTTAATTACTTGCCTTGCCTAGTACATTCATTCTATTGAAATTCTTGAAATTATTCTTGTTGTCTTTTTCTCAGATATCCCTCAGAACTTTTTAGAGTGCTGGCTTGGTCATGATGAATTTCTTCAGGTATTCTTTATCATGGAAGTATTGATTTCCTTCAATTTTGAAAGATAATCTTTCAGAATTTATCAGTCTGGACTGAGGTTGTTTGCTTTTACGACTTGAAATAGTTCATGCTTTCCTTGACTTAAGAGTTTGTGTTGAGAAGTAGTCTGTGATTTTGATGGGTTTTCGTTTATAAGTGCTGTGTTTCTTTTCTCTAATAGTTCTTAATCAGTCCCATTATTTAAGTACAGAATGACCAAAAATTGCATACTTTGCCATTAAATTTTATGAGATCATATAACAGAAAAATGTAAGAACATTTTTCTCAGGTTTTTTCAATAAAGTAATTAGTGGGTTGAAATGACACCTGGTACAGTGATGCTCAGAGTAATCAGTACATTAACAAATGTGCTGCCCAAGTGATGCTACAGGTTAATCAGTTAAGTTTGTGTTAAATTTTTGAAATTTTGACTAATATTTGCCTTACATATAGTTTTTTCTGATGATGGTTTTTTGAAGTTCTCTGTGCCACACTTCTACACTTATCTGTATTTCAAATTCTTTTCCCGGGCTTGGGAAGTTTTCTGCTATTACTTCTGTGAATAGTTTTTGGGTTTTTTTTTTTTTTTTATCCTTTATGTTATCTTCTGATTTCTTCCTGATTTTAATTAATCTTACTCTTCTTTGCATCTTCTATCAGATTTTAGATTGAATTTTCATGAGCCCTTGCTATTTTTAAGAAGTCTTTCTTCTGATGATAACCAACTACAATCTTGACTTCTATATATGATATTTAATCTTCATATTGGTTAATTGTGCTATGTAAACTTTTAATCTCTTGAATCTCTTTTCATCTGCCTTATGGAAACAACTTTTTTCCTGTGTTGGGCATTCATGGTTTCCCTAACTTCCTCTGTTTTTATCCTTATCTACTCTAGATTCACTGACCTTCTCATTCATTATTGTCATTATCATTATTGTCATCATTGTGTAACTAGTATTTCTTTTTTCTTTTTGCCTAGGGCCTTGTTCATCTGCTTCACTATTTTCACTGCTACCATTCGTAAAATTCAGTGAGAAGGATGTTGATTTCTTCCATCTCAGCACTCCCTGGATTTGCTTTGGGTGATTGGGGTGTTGTGCATTGCATTTTGCTTCTGGGTTTTCTTGGTCTTTTCTTTCCTTTTATTCAAAAAGAAAACACAAAATTTCAAAACAAGATAATAGAAGAATAACAGTGGTTACCACATTGCTGTATTACTACCTTTGAATTAGTTACTTGGAATACAAGATACTAGCATTTAATTGTCTAGACAGTATTAGCACAAACCTTTTCAATGAACTGAAATTAGTATAATTATCTTAACAATTATATATATATATATATATATATATATATATATATATATATATATATGACTATCTTTTTCCTTTTTTCTCTTTTTTCCCCACTTCCAATATCCTTTCTTTCAACATTTGTTCTAGCCGGGCGTGGTGGCGCATGCCTGTAATCCCAGCACTTGGGAGGCTGAGGCAGGAGGATCGGTGCGAGTTTGAGACCAGCCTGGGTTATAAAAGTGAGCTCAAGGCCAGCCTCAACTGTACAGCGAGACCCTGTCTCAAGAAGATTAAAAAAAAAAAAAATTTGTTCTACACTTTGAGACTGGCTCTCTCTACACAGTTCAGGCTGACCTTGAGCTCACTTTGTAACCCAGGGTGGTCGTTTTTGTTTTGTTTTGTTTTCTTTTGTTTTTTGTCTTTTTGAGACAGGGTCCTGCTATGCAGTTCAAGTTGGCCTTGAGCTCACTTTTGTAGCCCAGGCTGGTCTTGAACTCACACCGATCTTCCTGCCTCAGCCTCCTATTACAGGCATGCACTATCATGCCCAGCTGTTGTACATTTTGGATCTACTTATTCTTTGAATTTCTCACACTATGGAGACAATATGATGTTTGTAACTGTGCATATTTCACTTGTCTTGAGTTGTATTCATTTGCCTATAAAAGTCTCCAGTTTACCCTTTTTATGGCTGAGCAGTACTCCATTGTATAAAAACATCCTATCTTTTTCATCCATTTCTCAATTGATGAGCAATTTAATTTGGGTTGTTTTTAAGAACTGGCCATTATAGATTTGCTGATGGGTGTACATATATTGCAGGGATACGATGTTTTTAATTGAAAGAAGATACTCAGCTGGCAAATAGCTGAATCAAATGGACCTCCAGTCCTAGCTTTTTGAGCAGTGTTCACATTGACTTCCGCAGAGGCTACACCAGTCTATGCTCCCACCAACAGTAGAGATGAGTTCCTTTCTCCTCACAGCCTTTCCAGCATTTGTTTTTGGTTAATTGCTTGATAAAAGCTATTCTTTCTGGCATGAGGTGGAATCTCAGTGCTGTTTTAATTTGCATCTTTCAAATGAGCAGTGATGTTGAACATTTTTTCATATATTTATTTGCTGTTTATATTTGTTCATCTGAGAAGTGTGTGTTCATATCAGATGCCCGTTTTTATTTTGAGTCTTTTGGGAAGGTCTGTTTTTTTTACTTCTTTATATGTTACCGATAATTATCCTTCATGTTAGGAACAGCTGGCAAACATTTTGTTTCCCCATGTTGTAGGCTCTCTTCACTCTGTTGGAGGTTTCTCTCACTGTGCAGAAGTTTTTTTTTTTTTTTAAAGAACTTTTAATTTAATTTTTTTCTTGTTTCAGAACTTTTGTTTATTTTTTTATTTTCATGGCCAGCTCAGCCCGCCCTGAGGGCAGGGCTGGCGCAGCATGTGGTGCCGGGGATCAAACTGCGGTCCCTGCAGCTGCCTAAGCTTTCCTAAGCAGGCGCTTTAGACCACTGAGCCATCCTGCCGGACCCCTGTGCAAAAGTATTTTAGTAAGATGAGATCCCAGTTGTTGACTCTTTTCAATAGTTCCTGTGCAATTGGGGTTTTATTCATAAACTCTTTGCCTGTACCAGTATCTTTTCAAGAATTTTACTTATTCTGTCTTCCAGTAGATTTAATGTATCTGTTTTAAGATTGAGATCTTTGATTCATTTCAAATGTAGCTTAGTGCACAATGAAAGATAATGGGCCCAATTTTAATCTTTGGCTTGTACAGAGTCAATTTTTCCAGCACTGTTTATTAAAGAAGCTGTCTGCCAGGGAATGTGTTTGGCAACTTTTGTCAAAGATATGGTGACTGAATATGCATAGAGTTGTTTCTGCATCTTTGAATCTCTTTCTGATTTTTCTCTACAGTATTACTATTTTTATTGCAATAGCTTTATTGTATAATTTCAAATCCTGGATTATTATGCCTCCCATCTTGCCCTTGTTGCCCAGAGTTGCCTTTGCTATTCTAGGTCTGTTCTGGTTCCAAATAAATTTTAGGATTTAATTCTGAGATATGCTGTTGAAATTTTAATCAGAATTGCATTTTTTTTCTTATTTTTGTAGTTGTTTTCCTCGTTGAGGCCTACAAGTTGTTTATGATAGGTAGTTTTAGCAGCAGTAGTATCAAGGCCTCTGTAGGTAGTAATCTTTTTTCTTTGCACTAACACCACCATACCATTCACTCTTATGAATCTCTAGGTAGTTAACTATATCTTACTATGGCTGAATAGTGTATTACAGTGAAAGGAAGGAAAATTGTCTAAAATTACCTAAAAGATTAGGTAGGGATTATTTTTCAGACCTTTTTCTTAGAATAGATGGTCTTTGGCCTTTAAGACTGTCCCAGGATCCTACTTGTTCTGTGTATGAGAGATAAAAGGTTGCACCCAGTTGTTTGGTACTGGTCTATAATATTGCTTATGGCCCCCAGATAATCCAGGTATTGGGCTACAAGGAGGATCAATTGATCACCACCTATTTCACCTTTGCTAATTTAGTATAACCAATTATAACAGTAGTGTCAAACACAATCTGAAACATGACAAACTGTAATAGGTAATACTTTGTCACCTTTAATCCTAGGTACAAGATTTGTACTTATACGTCAAAATCTAAGATATCCTAGGAAATTTTATAATTGCTCATTAGAGCAATTTTTTTCCCTTTTATTGTAATGCAGTATTCAGCTGTAGTAAGATACAGTTAAGTACCTAGAGTTTCATAAGGGTAAATGGTGTGGTTGTGTTAGTGTAAACAAAAAAGAATAGGTTATGAAAAATAAAACAGTGGCAGATGTAAAGAATTTGGTAAGATTGATTAGAAGGTTCTGTTTAGGAGTAAAGGGAGATTAGTGCTAATGGCTAAGAGTAGGAGACCATGAACTAAAATGACCTTTTAGGAAAAGTGTAAGTAATAGGGAGTGGAAATTAAACTAGAGGAAGAGAAAATAAGGAAAAATAGTAAGAAAATAAGTTAAAAGTAAAGATGAGGGAGAGGGAAAACAAAAGGTAAGCCTTTTCAAACAAGTAAAACAAAATAATGTTGGAGGGGGCAAGAAAATGATGCTAAAACTCCACCCTCCACAAAGAGAAAAAATAGTGAAAAAAATACTAATAATGAAGGAAAGAAGAAAGATAAAAGTTTCTGTGTGTCATCAGAGAGGTGTTTTTCTTCCCAAGCCAGTAGTCTACTCCCACACTGCCATTTCCCTTACCTCATTTAGTGTTCTGTGAGTTTATATGGAGCTTATTCAGTTCAAGGGGGCCTCACTCCCTCATTCCTTTGTGTGTGGCACCTGATCAGGCTATGGAACTGGGCAGAGAAGGGGCAGGACCTTGTTTCTGAAGCCCTGTCGTAGATTCATTTGGTTGGGAACTCATGCTTGTTACCCAATTTATAAAGTCCATTGTATATGCAACAGGCTTCCAACACAGTGAGACTCTCAGAACTGCAGGCTGTCAACCTGACTCTGAACTCTGTGGCTGCTCAGCAGAGAAAGAGATCGGCCTCAAACATGAGCCGGTTTATGTAAGCCCAATGAGGATTCTGAGCACTGGTGGTGTCTCACAAATGTCTGGAGTACTATGTAGAACAAGCAGCCATTCAACCTTGCTGCTGGACCAGGCAGAGGCCTGGGCTATTGCATTAGTCAGAAACTGGATCAGGGCCCTGGCTAAATGCTAGGTGGTGACTCTGCTGTGCTCAGAGTGCTGGCATCACCCCATGTAAACACCAGGTGCTGGACACTGTTGTTAGATGTTGCACAGAGACTCCAGTGAGTCTGAGATTGGAGCAGGGCAGCAAGAGTTCGTTGTAGGCTCAAGTGAGCCCAGAAATGCACAGTAAGGACTCAGAATGAACCAATCTTAGCTCTGTGTCAAATGAATGGCCAGGTTCGCAGGGTGTTAACTGCAAGCTACAAGTAGTGAACCAGGTGAGCTTGGGTCCAGTATTGAAGAGTCAACACAAGTAGTTGGCCTGCCTCCCGCTTTTCTCCCAGTGTCTGAGAACAAATGGACAGGCTTGGGGAAGGAACAGCTCTGTAGTATCACAAACACACACAACCTGTGTGTGCTTATGAAACATGCTGCAAGGCTGCAGTGACCTTTGTTTGCAAAGGGGAGATGAGGCGAAGGGCCCATATACCCCAAGTCTATTTTGGATCCTACCAGCTATTTTGGTTGTTCACAAAGTGTCATTTCCCATGTTGGGCATCAGCTAAGTCCCCACAGACTCTATTCTGAATCCTGCCAGCTATTTGGGTTGTTGTCAAAGTGTCAGTTCCCATGATAGGCACCAGCTAAGGCCCCACAGACAGTACTGTCCAGCTGCTTTGCCTCTTCCAAGCTTCTATGCAGGTTTTTTATGATTCACAAGTCTCTTCCAAAATGATTTTTTTGCATCAGGATGTATGTCCCTCCCTACTTCCAATTACTTGTGTTTTTAGTTGATCCTTTCTGAGTTTCTTGGATGTGAGTTATCTATTCAGCTATGTTTGGAGCCCTCCTACTTTTCATCTGGATTGTTGCAGCCTGCTAAATGATCTCCTTTGCCTCCTAAAATCAGCTTTCACAACTCCTAGAGCTATGAGAGAGTCTAGCGAAAAGAGAGGTCTCAGTCTCTCACTGAGATTTTTCTGTTGATTACAAAATTTAAACTCTCTAGCTTGACAATAGAAAACCTCTAGAACAGTGTTTCTCAACCTTTCTAATGCTGTGACCCCGCAGTTCCTCATGTTGCATTGACCCCAAACCAAAAAATAATTTTGGTGGCTACTTCAAATTACTAGTTCCAATAAATAACATTTCACCATGGCATAGCATGGATTTAAATATGTATTTTCCAGTGGCTTTAGGTGACCCCTGTGTTTTGGTCGTTTGACCCCCACTGGGGTTGCGACCCACAGGTTGAGAACTGCTGCTCTGGAATCTTGTCTGTTAACATCACTGGGCTCATCTCTCTCCAGTTCTCCTAAATTCCAAGTTGTTTATAATTCCTGTGACATACATATCACTGAAAGGAGGCAGGTTCTTTGCCATTCAAGTTTCCCCCTTCCAGCTTTGCTCTCCTGCTTCTGAATACTCATTCCTCATCCTTTCCTGGGTAGTTGCTATACGTGCCTTCCTCCAGGGAGCCTTGCGAGAGTCTAGGTCTGAACATTGCTTCTTGTCCAGCTTGTGTTTAATTCTGTAATTTCGTTTGCTACTATAGTATCATTATCCCCATTGGTACATACATGCAAACTGTGATTTGCTAAGATCCCCTTCTGACTATGGATTTATGAATTTTCGTGTATGATCAAATATTTTTGTGTGAGTTCTAATCGCTCCGTTAGAATTTTCTTTATTATACCCTTTTTTATGAATTTAGGACAGTGTCTACAGGGTATATAGGATCTCTTTACGTAGATCAAACTCACAGTAATCCTCCTGTTTTCAGTCTCCCAAGTGCTAGAATTACAGATGCACCCATGCCCCCATGCCCAGTTGAAATTGCTATCTCATCATGCCCTGGGGGTGGGACCAACAAGGCATGCCAAAGCAAGCACTTTAGGCCACTGAGCTATCTCGCTGGCCCTTGCTATCCCTTTTTAATGTGTCTGTCATGAGCGTTTTATTATAGTTTATATGTTTTCAGACCTTGTGTCTAAATGTAGAATAGCAACTAAAGGGAGACACATGAAAAGTTACTAAATAAATTTCAATACAGTTTTATGCAAATTTCCTCGTATAAACAAGAGAAATTCTATAATGAACTTCCCAAAATTGTTCAGTGCGTGACCCATTTTTTTCTACCATCATCTCCACTCATTCCCAATTATTTTAAAATATATATGCACCACTATATTATTTTTTCCTAACCACTTCAATATATAACTCTAAGAAAGTATTTTTTCAAATACATAATCATAAAGCTATTGTCACATATAAAACAATAAACAGTTATAAGCAGTTGAACCAGTCTTTTTTTTTTTTTAGATTGAACTTATAGTGATTCACCTGTTTATAGCATCTTAAGAGACAGCAGGTCCTTACACTTTCATCCACTGCACTATCTGGCTGGCCCTTGAAACAGTCTTAAAAAGAAAATCCAAGGGGCTGGGGAGATAGCTCCATGGCACAAGTGCCCATTGGGCAAGTGCAAGGTCGTGAGTTTGAACCTTGGTCCCACCAAAAAAGAAAAACAAAAAATAAAAGAATATCCAACTAGTTATTAGCCAGGACTAAGATAAGGTGACACAGCAAAATAGATGTGTAGATGAAAAAAAAAAAAAAAAAAGGCATTGTTAAGTAATGTACTAGACTCTTCTGAGTAATTTGTTACTAAAGATTTCAGTCCTGAAAAGTATACCCTGAACACCAATTAAATGTGCCAGGAGCAATTTACTTCTGCTTTTAGAGGAAAAATACAAGTAGACTGTCTTTTATGAATTGTGGTTTTCCATGCATATGGACAGACCTTCTGCTAATGAATTATTGACTGACTTTTCATTTCATTTGTGAAGCAGCACTTGGTTTTTTACTTTCTGTGGCTTTATTTAAGCCACTTACAGGGTTTAAGAATCTTGTCAGGCATGATGTCATGAACTTGCAATCCTAGCTCTGCAGAGGCTAAGGCAGGAGGACTACCACATGTTCAAGGCAACTGAACTACATAGTAAAAGGTCAACCTGAACTACACAGGAAAACTTTATTTACAAGAAAAAAAAAAAAATTGAGGGGCCCGGCAGGATGGCTCAGTGATCTAAGGTGCCTGCTTAGGAAAGCATCCGATCCCCGGCACCACATGCTGCACCAGCCCTGCCCTCAGGGCAGGCTGAGCTGGCCATAAAAATAAATAAATAAAAGTTCTGAAACAAGAAAAAAACATAAAATAAACTAAAATTTTTTTTAAAAAAATTGACAAAAAAGTGAAGGAGGAGGAAAAAGAGAAGAGATTTTTTAATATTCGTTTATAAGAAATTATCTAGAACCTATAAATTTGTATCCAGTTTTTTTGAGACAGGGTCTTACTATGCAGTTCAGACTGGCCTTGAACTCAGTGTGTACTCAAGAGTTCCCTTGAACTTTCAGTGATCCTCATGCTTTAGTCTTCCAAGTGCTGAGAGCACAGGTGTGTGCTGCTACGCCTAGCTAGAATCTATAATTATTAAGCCAGTTGTGTCAGAGAAAACTAGAAGAAAGTTAAATCCTGTTACTTTTTTAATATTGTTTTTCAGTCTTTTTAACTTTGTAATATGCACCTTTTCTAAAAGTTTTCTTTGACAAAAGGCAAATATTTTACAGCTGGTGTTACATATTGCTTTATAAAACATTAAGAATTCTTATTATATAACCTTAGAATTTTTTTTCTTTTTTTAGAAATTTAGGGCAAGGTCTACAGGGTCTACAGGTTCTCACTACATAGATCAGACTCTAGTGATTCTCCTGTTTTCAGCCTCCCCAGCACTGGGATTACAGGCATGCGCGACCATGCCCAGTCTCAGTTGCCATCCCAGTCTCAATCGCCATCTCAGTGTGCCCTAGGGGAAGGGCTGGCACAGCACACCAGAGCAAATCCTGGTCACTGTGCTCTGTTGAAGCAGGTGCTTTAGTCTGCTGAGCTATCTGGCTGTCCCTAACGTTTTATTTTAATTCATATTTCTTTGAAAATAATTTTAAAGTTCTTTTTAATTTATTTACAATTAAATTTGGAAATAAGAACTTTTTCTAAGTCGGGTGTGGTGGCGCACGCCTGTAATCCCAGCACTTGGGAGGCTGAGGCAGGAGGATCAATGTGAGTTCGAGACCAGCCTTGGCTACAAAAGTGAGCTCAAAGCCAGCCTGAACTGCACAGTGAGACCCTGTCTCAAAAAAAAAAAAGACAAAAAAAAAAAAAGAACTTTTTCTAATTTGATTGATTGATTGATTTGATTGATTGACTGATTGATTGATTGATTGATTGTGGGACTGGGGATTGAACTCAGGCCCTTGTGCTTCCCAAGCAAACACTTATTCTATTGAGCTATCTCCTCAGCCCCAAGAACTTTTTCATTACAAAATTTAAAATAAAATTGCTTTTTAAGGGCCAGCAAGATAGCTCAGTGGTCTAAAGCACCTGCTTAGGCAACCACAGGGACTGTGACTTGATCCCCAGCACCACATGCTGTACCAGCCCCACCCCCAGGGCAGGCTGAGCCGGCCATACATAAATTTTTTTTTAAAACATTGCTTTTTAAAAGCTAAATTGGCCGGGCGTGGTGGCGCATGCCTGTAATCCCAGCACTCGGGAGGCTGAGGCAGGAGGATTGGTGCGAGTTTGAGACCAGCCTGGGCTACAAAAGTGAGCTCAGGATCAGCCTCAACTGCATAGCGAGACCCTGTCTCAAAAAGACAAAAAAAAAAAAAAAAAAAAACTAAATGGATTTCCACCTATAGCACACAACTGACAATACCTGTACCTTGGAAATAGCATATATGTGTATCAGCAGATAAAGAGATAAGGAAAATGTGGTATATATGTGGTATATATACACACAGGAGTAATACTCCGTTATAAAGCAGAATGAATTTGGATAATTTGACCATAATAATTAAAAAACATGCACAGAAAGTTAAGTATCTCATGATTTCTCTTATATGAAAAATCCAAAGTATGAGTAATTTAAAGAATAAACTAAAAAGTAGACAGTAAGAAACAGAGATGTATACCTTTTGTAGAAGGGAAGGCTATCTAGGGCTGGAGGCAGATGGACAGAGGGGAAATAAAAAGGAGTAAGATTCAGTATCTGTCACAACATGGATTAATAAAAGAATTTTTTAATAAATGGATCACAAACATTTTAAGAAAGTGGAATATAATGCATTGTTCATTCCTAGGGGAGCCTTTGTATAGTGAGTAGCATTCTTAAGTCTTACTGATCATACAAGTTGTACTTGCAGAGATTGTATGTGCCACTGTTTGTTTTTACTGTATGAGACCAAGATTGTACTATTAACCTTTCAGAGATCATTCTAGTTATCAAATTTATATAACAAGTGGGACTACAATGAAAGGAAATAGATCAGATTTTTTATTTTATTAGACACCAAAGTCTACTCAGGATAAAAGCTAACATAACTCCAATTTAGGGTAATTCTCTGTACTCAAAATGTTTTCAGCTGAGCTCATGCTGTATATTTTATATAAATAGCTGTCTATAGGAAGCATAAGGACAAATTTGAAAGCATATTGTTTTTGCATTGGTTTTTCTAGTGTTAGTAAATAGTTTTGCCCAATCTAAGAAATTACTGTTCTGTACCAGCAGGTGGAAGCAACAACAGTACAAATGCAATACTTTGCTTGCTGCAAGTATTATATGATCTGTAGATTGTGATTCAAACTATTCTCATGGTATATTCCTCACTTAATTATTTTCAACTATGCTTTTGTTTTAGCACCCTTTTTTGACTGTTTCAGCTCTTGACTGATTTACTTGAAAGCTTGGACTGCACTCAGTTATTTAGAACAGGCAAATATAAGATGCTGCTGCTGCTGCTGCTGCTTCCTCTTCCTCCTCCTCCTTTTCCTCTTCCTTCTCTTTCTCTTCCTCTTCTTCACAAAAGAAACATTTTTATTTTAATTATTCTAAGACTTGCCATCATATTATCCTTAAATGTTCTTATATCAAGTACATTCAAGAAAACTATAGCATATTTTTTATCTTTTTTTTTTTTTTTTTTGTGTGTGTGTGTGTGTGTGTGTGTGTTTTAGGGAAGGGTCTACAGGGTGTTCAGGGTCTCACTACAAGATTGGACTCATACTGATCCATATGTTTACAGCTTCCCAAGAGCTGGGATTTCAGTCACACATCACTGTGCCCAGTCTCAAATATTGTCTCAGCTCGCCCCTGGAAGGGACGGGGTTGTGGGGGGAACTGGCCCAGCAAGCCCTGGAATTGAACCACCGTCCCCTCCACCTGCTTACAGTCACTTTAATCTGCTGAGCTATTTGGCTTTACAGCTTACTTTTAAGGATGAAAGTTTGTGCCTGGCATGTCCAAGGTCCTGAGTTGAATTGTTGGAAAGAAAGAAAGAAAGAAAGAAAGAAAGAAAGAAAGAAAGAAAGAAAGAAAGAAAGAAAGAAAGAAAGAAAGGAAGGAAGGAAGGAAGGAAGGAAGGAAGGAAGGAAGGAAGGAAGGAAGGAAGGAAGAAAATTGAAAATTTGCACAATTTATAAGAATGGTTTTCATATATTCTGCATGTAATTTACATTCAGCTCCCACTTAAATAATAATAGAAGCACTAATGAAGAGGTACTAGAAGCACAAGCATATAATATGAAGACTGTAGCTCTTACCCTGGGGAAAAAAAAAAGTAACAAGCCTATTCCACTGAAGGTAGAGAGAAAGGAACTCACACCATGGCTTCTGCTTCCTAGGGCACCACTTTGATTCCCTCCAAAAAGTCTTCAAATGTGTCTTTGAAGAAGCTATATAAAAACAAGTCCCTTCCACCAAAATATTCCTGAGAACATCATTTGCATTCTGGAATGTGAAGCCAAACTGAAATGAACTGTCAGTTACTTCCACCTCTCCCACCATTCTTTGCCATATTTTTCGTAGATAGCTCATTTGAAGCAGCAGTAACACCTCATATGCCTCGTCCACTTGTTTGAATTTTCACTCTGCTTCTTTACTCTCAGGATTTTTAGATGCCACTTGAGTGCCAGTTTCTGAATGTCTTCTTGATATCCTTGGCTGAGGCATGTCTCTACACACCTGGTACATTAAAGCAATGTACCCTATTTTAACAGATCACTGGAGTGAACCTGAGGATGTGGACAAAGGAGAAAGGCATATAGCTGGTCTTCTTGCAGCTCTAGCATGGTGCACTGATGGTGTCCATGCTCCTCCACCTCTTTTCTGACTCACCAATTTAACAGCTAGTAGTACCTTTGGTATATGCTAAGTACATTCTGCTATCTGTGTTTACCAGGAATGCAAAAATAACTCAGAGGTTGGTCCTGTTTCCAAGCAGCTTTCTTTCTAGCAGAATTAGAAGGAAAATATCTGAAGTCCTTCTGCCCTGACTTATGAGGAGAAAACAGGATTATGGCTGGCTTGGGTAGTGATAGAATTCAGTACTCACACATACTACAGTGTACTCAACAAATATTTCCTGAGCACCAGTTTTTTAATACAAATATTTTTGTATTTATTACGTATATGAGCAAGTAACAAACTGACATATATTTCCTGAAACATTGACCTGAAAGAATTTTCAATTAAAAGTTGCTGATGTAAATAACATTTCCTGGAATGTAGAAGACCTTCCACAAATGTTGGCTGAAATAAAAATATGATGTTCTAATAATCTTATTAGCTACTATCAGCCAATATTAATAAAAATTATTTTATAAGGATATAAAGGAGAGCCAGGTATTAAGGTATGTACATGTATGTTTAGAAGAAATAGGACCTCCTTGTGATGGAAAATCAAAAAGAATGGCCTCAGAATTTCTTTTTCTTTTTTTTTTTTTTTTTGTCTTTTTGAGACAGGGTCTCGCTATGCAGTTTAGGCTGGCCTTGAGCTCACTTTGTAGCCCAGGCTGGTCTCGAACTCGCACCAATCCTCCTGCCTCAGCCTCCCAAGTGCTGGGATTGCAGGCGTGAGCCACCACGCCCAGCAGCCTCAGAATTTCTTCCAGTGGGGTTAGGGAAATATCTCAGCAGCATAAGTGCCTGCCTGGCAAGTATAAGGTCCCAAGTGTGATCCCCAGCTGACCAGGCTGTGCCAGTTTGAGGTGGTTGGTGTTTATTTGTTTGTTTGTGTGATGATGCTAGGATTAAAATGAAGGCATTTGCACTGAGCTACATCCCTAGCCCTTTTTTAATTTTTTTATTTTGGGACAGAGTCTTGCTAAAATCCTAAGTTGCCCACACTTGCCTGAAACTTGTGATCTTCCTGCCTCAGCCTTCCAGAGTGTTGGAATTTCAGACTACACCCAATTTGAGTTGTTGTAGTCTTTGGCCATGAGTGAAAGAACCATTTCCAAGCCTACCTTATCTGTTCTTCTGAGCTGGATGGAACCTAAAGTGGGGCACTCCTCAGCCCTTGCAGCAGCCCATCAGCGACTAGTCTAGATAGCAAATCAAAGAAGTAATATACTGCAATCAAGTGTATATGTTTTTATTTGCCTTCTCTCTCCATTTAAAACTACAGTGGAAAGAAAATGAGAGAGGTACTGTTGGTGCAGTTGGAGTTTAGTGTTTTCCTTTGTATATTTACAACTTAGGTTAAAAAAGTGGGCTGCAGGGGCCAGTGAGATAGCTCAGTGGACTAAACACCTACTTAGGCAAGTGTTGGAATCAGGGTCTGATCACTGGGACCACATGCTATGCCAGCCCAACCACATGCTCTGAGCCGGCCAGAGTTCTTACAAAGCGGTGCACACTTGTAATCCGAGCACTGGAGTGGCTGGAAACTGGAGGATCACCACAAGTCCAAGCTGCGTAGTGAGACCCTATAAAAAGCAAATAAATGCATTAAGAAGCAAAGAGTAGAGGGGAGGGGAGGGGAGAGAAGCAGAGGGGAGGAGAAGAAAGGAGAGAGAAAAAGAAAAGAAAGGAAAAGGCTACAGAATCAAGACTAAATTTGAATCCCAACCCCATACCTGCTGTGTGACCTTGAATGAGTTTCTTTAATGGGCATCTTTACTGTGCCCAGTAAAAGTGGTTTAAAAATATCTGCCTTTTGTCTGTTTAGGAAGATTAAGTAAGAAAATTGTGTAAAAAATGAAAAGAAAGAAAATGTATGTAGACTCTTTAATGGCCTCTTGACGAATATTAAGGGTAATGATAGTAACACCAATCATATGTGTAATAGATTTTTACCTTAGGTGCCTTGATGGAGAGTGGAAAACTCAGACTGCTAGATTTTGAGCAAAGTAGAGTGAACATGTTGCATTCAGATATCTGTGGATGTGCACCACCAGCTAGAGATCTGGAGACTCTAGGTGATTCTGCGTGGTCACTGAAACCATGGGAGAGAATGACATTTCTGAGGATAAGTGAATAAAATGAAAAGAGACTACCAAGTGCAGAATTGTGAATGACACAACTTTTGTGAGTGAGTATAGCAAGGGAGACTGAGAAAGAAATATTGAGAGACATAAAGAAGGACCTACAGTTATCGCTCAGTAGTAGGGTGCTAGCCTAGCATGTGTAAGGCCTTGGATTTTATCTCTACCACTTATTATTATTATTTTCAGTAGCAGGAATTAAACACAGGGCTCCACACTGAGTTATAGCCCCAGTCCTTTTATTTATACTTAGAGAAAAGACCTCACTAAGTTATCCAGGTGGCACTTGAACTGAGAATCATTTCACCTCAACCTCCCAGGAGCTGGAATTACAGGTGTGCATCACCATGTCTGGCTTAATAATAAAAAATTTATTAGAAGAAAGGCGGAAGAAGAATAGAAAGAATCAGAGAAGAAGAAAAATAACTTTTGGCAGGCCTTTTAGTGGAATAATTTATAAGAACTAATGAAAAGTCAGGAAAGTGGATGGGGTAAGTGCGATGTTTGCTAGGTGTAAGGCTAAAGAAAGACCAAGTAGGAGTACACACTTTTTTCTTTGAAACTAATAGAAACAGGGAGGAAGTAGATAAATATCACACTTCTGTTAACTCAGAAATACAACTACAGTGCCCTGTCTGGACACTAACCTCACATTTTCCTGAAGAACAACAAAAGTGACAATTCTGTCTAAAGATGTTAATGTACGTGCACTGACAAAAACTGACCTGTACTATAGCATTTAATTCTGGAACATTCTGTTGGTCAAAAAATTTAATCCCAAATCAAATTAAAAACTCTTCAAATGTAAAAATCCCTTTTGAAAGAACAGTGATACAAGTAACTGATGTTTCCCTATGCTTGGGAACTATAATTAATGACACTGGAGGGCATATTCACTTTTAAATGATTCTCCTGAATTGAATATCTGACTGCAATCCATTCAGAAGAAGTTGTGAACAATGTCCAAGATACTCAAATATCGAATACATGCCATTACAACAAGGCTGCATCTTGTCTCCTGTTGCAGATGAGGGCTTTATGTAATGCACTGTGGAAGTTGAACACTCTTGGAACAATTTGTATATTGGATATATAATACAGCCATTAAAATAAGTTTATGAAAAATTTTTTCTTTTTAGTCACAGTTAAGGTATTTAGGTTCACAAACTTTGTTAGGTTCAGAATTCTGCCAATATCCATGGTTATGTGCCCTTTTTGCTTTGTGCCTCTGGTAGGTGTACACAGCAGAGGTACGCTTACATTATGGCATCTGAGGAGCAAAAAGACATGGCACACAGCCAGGTTTCCAGTATCCCTTCTAAAAATATTCCCAGCAACCTAACTTGCTTTCACTAGGCCCATGAGAGTGAACGTTTTAGAGCATGAAATGGTAACAGATAACCTACTGCACTATGCATGCTGTAGGTTTGCCACCATTGCCCTAGGCCTCAGGCCCTAAGGAGTTTGCCATCTCCCAGTAGTTGTAGAATAGGCCCTTAAAACATGCGGCTTTGGAGACATTTAAGATCCAAACTATAGCACCACATGGTGGTGCACACCTGTAGTCTCAGCACTCAGAAGACTGAGGCAGGAAGCTTGCCATAAACTCAAGATCAGCCTGGACTACATTGTGAAACACATGAACTATAGCACCAAGTATCAATGGCTGGTTATAGAGGGAAATTTGAACAGGTAAGGAAACTGAGACTGTGGGAGAGAGGTTGACCAGTTGGTGATGCTAAACATTTGGGACAGAGATCAAATGCATGGCTGAAAAGGTAATTGAAATTAGAAAATAATAAGTTCACATGTGCTTTTTATATGAAAGGACTACTTCTAGGAAGTTTTAGGTAAATTTTATAGCTTGATCTACCTTGGTAAGGAAAGTTAATTAGTTTAACTCACAAAATTAAGGTCATTAAATTTAAACAATCTCATAGAAAAATTTTTATATTTGAATCATATCACTAGGCTTTTGAAAATGATGCATTTCATACTCAACATCAGTCTTAGTTTTAAGAACATTGATACAAACAATTTCTCTTCTCTACTCTCCCCTTTTTCCTTCCAAAAAAGACACTAGGAACCAGATTTGCAATTGGAAGAAAGGCCCCCCTTGGGATGGCACAAACAGAGCTACTTGGCATATATTCACTCTCAGGGGTTATTTGAGAAGTATGGTCATCAAGTTGGTGCTACCTACCAGAAGTGTCTGTAGGGGGTAGAGGTGTTTTTTTGTATGCCAATATGGTAGCCACTTAGCACAAGTAGGAGTGGAATCCTTGAAATGTGCTGGTGCAACTGAGGACATCAACTTTTTTTACTCTTCATTTAAATAAGTAACCACATCTGGGCTACTATATTGTGGATAAAGAGCTGCTTGGCTGATGGCTTCAAGAGGAAGTAGGCTAAGTGCCTAGTCAGCTACAGTGCAGTATGGGGCTGGGAGCCTGTGTGCTCTGATGAGTGGAGTCTGAAGGCTGAACTTGAGCTAACACCTGATAAGGAGAAGAGTGACTCAGACAAAACAGTGGACAGAAAAGACAACTTTATGAACAGCAAGAATCAAGATTAGAGGAGAGGCTGAATGTGGTGGCACATGCCTATAACCCCAACACTTGGGAGGCTAGGGCAGGATCAGTGCAAGTTCAAGACCAGCCTAGGCTATAAAAGTGAATTGCATAGCGAGACCCTGTCTCAAAAAAGACACACACACACACACACACACACAGATTAGAGGGGAATATTTCTGCGGAAACAAACCAGAGAAACAGTTAAGGTGAACATACACAGAAATTCTAGACAGGATGGGGGGGTTGATTGAATGCAGAGCTCAGTAGTAGTCTGTAGCAAAACATTTTTTTCCAAAGTAAATACTGGGAATATATGCCCAGTATTTGAAAGAACTGGAAAAAATTTCAGTAAGTCCCATATAAACCATATAGTACAACAAGGCAAATATAGAAAAGGAAGTGCACTTTCAGAGTAGTCTGGCTCTGATAAACATGTTTTCTTGTATGAAAGTTTATTTGTGATGCTGAAGGAAGATGGCATTGCTGCAGTGTTTTCTGCACAGCAGTCCCCTCCTGTTTCTTGTATACAGTGAGCATTCGGTGAGTTCAGCAGAGCACAGCATGTTAGGGTGGAATGTGCAGTCACAATCGTGCCTGAGAAAATCCCATTCTCACTTATAAGACAAGACAAACTCATTGAACATGTATGTAGAGAACAGCAGTTTCAGTGTTTAAAATGAATGACACAGATTAAAAAATGATAGAAGCTCAAATCTGGCTCAATTAGAATGGCCTTCATGAGTGCAAAAACAGGCCTTAAAACTGCTTCCAAAGAAACTCCAGTGAGTTGGAATGTTTTTGAAAGTACATTCCAGAATGTTCTGCAAAAGTTTCAAGATAATAATTAACTCAGAATGAGTGGTGTGTGTGTGTGTGTGCTCATTTATCCAGATGAAACTCTGCAACCTGGTGATCTGTCAAAGTCTGGCCTTAGCACTTCATTGGTTTTTGCACACAGATAATGGCAGCCCTCACAAATGTGCTCTTCTGTCAACTCCTTGATAGTATTATCTTCAAAAGTAGTTAAAGGAGCCAAGGAAGAAAGTGTGGCTGATTTTTTTCTTCTTTTGTTTTTTGGCTGGCTCAGGCTGCCTTATGGGTGGATCTGGGCATGGAACCACCAACCCCTGTGCCCGAGTGGGTTGCCTGCGCAGGCACTTAGACCACTGAGCTCACCCTCAAGCCTCCCAAGAAAGTGTGGCTGAAACAAATAATAACCTCAAATTTTGTGGAACAAAAAATTAGTGTTTAATTAGGCAATAAGGATCTCTGCCTCATCTAGGTTTTCATTATCCAATAATTGCACTTAGTATGTGCTGTAGAGAAAGGGATCATGCTGTGTTGCCTTCTTTCAATTTTTGTAGCTCTAGTTAAAAAAAAAAAAAAAAAAAAAAAAAAAAAAAAAAAAAAAAAAAAAAAAAAAAAAAAAAAAAAAAAAAAAAAAAAAAAAAAAAAAAAAAAAAAAAAAAA
>PVJA010016296.1:0-10611 GCA_004027025.1 Myocastor coypus | reverse complement strand
ATCAGGTGTAACATGGGGAGAAAGGAAGTGAAGATGGGAAAGGAAAATACTCAGTAGGTCAAATGTTTTTGTTTTCTGGTGCAGCGTCTCACTACACAGCTAAGACTTACAGAGATCCTCCTGTTTTCAGCCTCCCTAGTTCTGGGATTACAGGCGTGCACCACCATGCCCATACTCCGTTGTAGGCTTAGAGTGCCCGGGGGTGGGTCCAGTGCAGCATGCAGTGCCAGGGATCGAACCCTGACCCCTGACCCCTAAGCAAGTGCCTATCTCGCCAGCCCCAGATAAGTAGAATGTTATAGTGAGAGTATAGAAGAGATTCTTTCCTTTTGTAATAAAAATTACAAATCTTAAAATACAGGTGAAATCCCAAAAAGTAACAAAAGTACAGTTTTAATGTGTTCTGTTGGTCCATGACATCATTGTTTCTAATTTACCTCTCTTTTTAGCCCTTCTATCTTCAAAGAATGCTACATTAAAGAAAAGTAGTTACATTAGTTGCAGTGGAAATTATAGAAAGGTGTATTCACTTGGCCAGATAGAGGAACCAATAATTTTCTCAGTTTAATAAGGTAAACTCATGTATCCTGTGATGCTCAGCCTTTTGTTAAATGTTAAACATTAGTGAAAACCACTGGACATCATCTCATCAGTGAAATGCTTAAAAAGTAATTTTATTTAAAAGCTTTGTAGCAGTTATGAATATCTGTTCATAGTCATCAGTTCTAAGAGAAGCAGTAAGGATAAAAGTGTGATTGATTGATTGATAGATTGATTTAATGTATTTAGTGCAGAGTCTATAGGATCTCACTATACAGATCAGACTCATAGTGGTCCTCCTGTTTTCAGGCTACCATGCTCTGACATTGCAGGTATGTGCCACCATGCCCAGTCTCAATCACCATCTCAATGCACCCTGGGGGCCTGGTGTACACTGCACTCCAGGGATCAAACCCCAGTCACTGCATCTGCCTAAGCAGGCGCCAAAAGTCCTGTGTTTTAAATATTATCCTTCTGCTTACTGCTGAAACAGGAATAATTCAGTAATCCCAGGGCTAGCCTTTTGGTTTGTGAGAAAACTTGCTTTTTGGCACAGTCATAGCCATTGCTTACCTTTTCTTAGAGCCCTTGGTTCTGTGTGCATCTATAAGAGCTACAGGAGCTGTTATTTTAAATGTTCAACAAAAATCCATACACTGAACTTTAAATTTTGGGCCAGCATCAGGAACATAAGATCCTCCATTCTTTTCTTATGCTTGACCACCACAGTAGCTTTTTTTCCTCTATACTTCCACTGTTATTTTTATTCATTTAGTTATCCTATGTGAAGCCAAAATCTAAGCTCACATTCAAACTGACTTAAACAATGAAGGTTATTTATTGACTTGCAACTGGAATGTCTGGCTGCAGGTCAATTCAGAATTAGTTGATCTAAGGGTTCAGTGATGTCATTATATATTTGGTTTCCTTCCTTTATTCTACCATTCACAGTGTTTATTTCATTATAAATCAGATTCCACTCTTTCTCATAGCATGGCTGCCAGCTGCTATCAAGGACACAAGCTATTTCAGTTGCAGACAGCAAAAACTAATAGTCTTTCTCTCTCAGTGTTCCAAGCAGTGATTCTGGGGTTGGAGGCAACCACCTTCAAAAAATGTGGACATATGTACTCATATGAAAATGTATACATATATGTAATTAATAGAAAAAGATGAGTAGCTACACAACCAATACATATCAAACGATTTGTCACCCTCTAGACCTATTATATTTCTGGAGAGCTTTCCCTTGATAACTAAAACTACTTTTTCATATTCTGCTCTATAATCTCAACTTTTACCAAAATCTACTCTATTTTGAAAAAAATATTTTCCCTTCATTCTGTCTTCCACACAATACCAAAGGAAGACGGAAACATAAGCTTCTTGGTTCCCCAGCTGCCACCTCTACCTGCAGTGATACTCCTAGGTCAGCACTTCACCATGGATAAAAGAAGCACCTTTATCAGAGTTTAGGGTAGAGTGTATGTACAAGGCACCTTTGACCCTCTGTATGAATTTCGCATTCTATGCCCTGTGTATGACATTCCATGCACTTCATGATTGGTCCCTTAGTTCTTCAAGATTTTGGTTTCCGTTGCAGTCTTCCTTCTAGTCAGACTGACCTACCAAGCTCTTTTTTTTTTTTTTTTTTTTTTTTTTTATGTTATGGCCGGCTCAGCCTGCTCTGGGGGAGGGGCTGGCACAGCATGTGGTGCTGGGGATTGAACCGTGGTCCTTGTGGTTGCCTAAGCTTGCTTAAGGAAATGCTTTAGACCACTGAGCCATCTCACCAGCCCCTGACCTACCAAGCTCTTGACTCCAATGTTCATGTAGACCCTCTCTAGCCAAAGAGGCTCTCAGCTTGCACTCTTCCCCTTGTTTATACCAACCATTTACTCTCAGAAAAAATCCTCCCATGTTGTCAGATTGCTTAAACTTTGAGGTCTTAAATTCAAATATCTCACATTTTTACTGTTACCTAATCTATTATACTGTGTTATTGTACTGAGACTCTAGTTTCTCTTTCTCTTTCTCTCTAAATCAAATTATTGTGGCCACGTTCTATATCCCATTTCTTTTAGCTTCTGTAGGGAACTTGTTCATTCTATATCATCTTTTCAGTTGAAAAATTTGTCTTAATGTAGGATTATGAAAAATTCCTTGCATGTTATATTCAACTTAATTATAGCAGATACTCCTAAATCTTTTGGCATAAGACCAATGCCTTTTTGTAAGGAATTAAGTACTTCCTTTGGCATTTTTTCACTGCCCTCCTTCCATGAACTGCACCTAAAGTTCATCTTGATTTTCAGTTTCTTTAACCTGAAACAAGACACATGTAAGTAATCTAAATTCAGAAGCTTTCTACTAGCATCTTCATGATTCTTTTCCCTATCTTTTACATTGTCAATTTTTTTTGTTATTTTTCAGGAACTGTCTTTTTAAAAGTTTACAACTTTTAGTACATTTTTTGTGTTCAGGCAGTTTATAAACATCTTAAGTAGTGGTTACATGCACATACCATAGCTTGTTTTGTTGTTGTTTTGTCAGTCCCCTTATGTCTTTCTCCCTCCACCTTCCTCCAGTTCTCCTACCCCATTTTTCATTCTTGTTGATATTATTAATCTTAGCCCATATAATACTGTATGTGTTTATATTCATTGAGGTTAAGTTCCTATACATAGCATATCTTTATTATACTTAGTTCCCCTTCTCTTCTTCCTTGTACCTTGCTATTGTTCCCTTAGACCACTTCCCTTTTGTAAGAGATCCATCCCTTACCTGTTTCTATCCATCCCTTATTATTCCCTTTGTACTTGGTCTCAGTCAAATGAGATATACCATGCATAAGACAGCTTATGCATCTGTCTGGTTTATTTTGCTTGACATTATATTTTCCAGGTGCATCCATTTTCCTACAAATGTCTCAAGCTTTTGTAGCAGAGTATTATTTCATTATATACAGATGTCATATTTTCTTTATCCAGTCATCTGCTGGTGGATATACAAGGATGTATCAAGGATTTAGCCATTACAAATTTTGCTGCTATATAATTAGTATACATGTAGTATTATAGTATGGTGTCTTAAGCTCTTTGGGAAAGATACCTATTAAGGGGATCAGTGGGTCATATGGAATTTGTAATTTCAGTTCCTTGAAAACTGCTGATTGCCATAATGAACTATTTTACATTCCCACCCACAGGGAAGAAACATTCCTTTTTCGCCACAGTCATGCCCAGTTTTTTTCTTGTTTAATTTCTTAATGATTGCTATTCTTTCTGGAATAAGATGGAATCTTAGTATTGCTTTTATTTGTATTTCTCTGATGACCAGAGATGTTGAGCATTTTTTCATATGTTTGTTGACCATTTTGTATTTCTTCCTCTCTGAAGCATTTGTTCAATTCTCTTCTCCATTTCTTGACTGAATCTTTAACTTTAGGTGGTTTAATTTTTTTCAGTTCATTCTATATTCTAGACATTAGTTCTCTGAGGAGCAGTTGGCAAAACTCTTTATCTCATCTGTGGGTTATCTCTCCACTCCTGCTTGATTCTTTTGTTGTACAGAAGCTTTTTAGTTGGATGTAATCCCATTTGTTGATTCTTGCTATTATTTCTTGTGCAACAGATATTCTGCTTAGAAGGACTTTTCCTGTACCTAAGTTTTCAAGTGTTTTACTAATTTTATCTTCCAGTAGATTTAATTTCTGTCTTAATGTTTAAATTTTTTATCTCTTTATTTTAATATATATGGTGAGAGATAAGGGTCCAGTTTTAATTTTCTCTATACAGATAACCAGTTTTCCCAACACCATTTGTTCAATAGGCTGTCTCTCTTCCAACATATGCTTTTGGCCCCTCCATGTCTTGATTATCCTTTACCATTTGAGAAAGATGTGCATCCTTACTTTCTGTTACTTTTATTTTGCTCTTTATATTTTGCATTTTTTATATAAGAGAAGCCAGGCAATATTTAAGCTTATGTGTCTTATTTATTTTACTTAATATTACAGTCTTATGGGAACAAGGCATCCATTTTCATGCAGATGAGTCATTTATATTTCTTTTTTTTCTTTTCTTTTGTCTTTTTGAGACAGGGTCTCGCTGTGCAGTTCAGGCTAGCCTTGAGCTCAGTTTTGTAGCCCAGGCTGGTCTCGAACTCTCACCGATCCTCCCGCCTCAGCCTCCCGAGTGCTGGGATTACAGGCATGCGCCACCACGCCCGGATCTCGTTTATATTTCTTGATGATAGAGCTCCATTTTGTATGCATATTACATTTTCTTTATCCATGCATTGGTTGACAAACATATAGCTTGCTTCCAACATATACCTGTTATGAATTATGCTTCTATAAATATGGGTATGCATGGATTACTGCAATATGTATTTTAACTCTCTTGGGAGGTAGCTCTTATGGGGAATAGCTGGGTCAAATAAATTTTCTAACTTTTGTTTTTCTGAGGAATCTCCATATTGATTTCTGTAGTAATTGGACTAGTTTAAATTCCTACCAGCACGAAAGAACAGTTATTTTTTTCCTTTTGCTTACCAGACTTTATTATTACATTTATTGACAATGCTTATTCTTTCTGGGATAAGGTAGAACTTCATTGATATTTTAGTTGGCATTTCTCTAATGATCAGCAATGCTGAAACTTTCTTCTTTTCATGTATCTATTGACATTTGTACTTTTTCTTCTTTAGAGTATCTGTTGATTTTACTTGCCCATATTTTTCAATGGTTCTATTATTTTGAGAGCCTTAATTTTTTAAAGGTTTTTGTAGACAGTATTCTAGATAACAGTCATCTTGAAAATAGCTGACAAACTTTTTTTTTTTTTTTTTTCTTGTTGGTTGTCTTTTCACTCCATTGTTTCTTTTACTGTGTAGAAGCTATTTAGTTTGTTAGGATTCCATTTCTTGGTACTGTTTCCTGTGTAACCTGGATTTTGTTCAGAAAGTCCTTGCCTACATGTATAACTGCAAGAGTTTTACCCATTTCATCTTCTAGTAGTTGTCCTTCTACTTAAACATTTAGTTCTCTGATCCATTTTGATTTTAAGTTTAGTATGTGGTGAGAGATACAGATCTAGATTCATTTTCTGCATATGGGTAGCAAGTTTTCCCAGAACCATTTATTGAAGAAGCTTTGTTTATTTCAGCTATTAGAATGTACTTGAGTTTGTTTCTGTATCGTCTTTTCTGCTCAGCTGATCCTCATCTCTGTTGCAAGTACTATACTGTTTGTATCACTGTAACTTAGCAATATAATTTCCTTCCAGGATTGTTATGCTTCCCACTTTTCTCTTGTTACCTAGTATTGCTTTTGCTTAGAGCCTAGGTATTTTTCTCTTTTCACTCTACAAATTTCCTTGAGTCAGTTCAACCACAAAATGGTAAGTACAATACTATTTAATACAGTGCTTTTCCCCTCATATGGCATATCCAAAATTCACCTTCTCATTCTTCCTCCAAATCTTCCTCTTTCTCCTGTCTTCCACATAGCATCAAGCAGTATCACCATCCATCCTACTAGCTCCAAATTAGACACATGGACATTACCCTTGGATTTCTCACCACTGCCCACTTGCATATACTCAGTACATACTGATTCTACCATTTGAACATCTTTTAAATCACTCCAGTTCCCCTACATCCTATCATGGTAATCCATAATAAGTAGTGTAGTAAGAGCTTCACTAACATGATCCTCTTTCACAAACCATTCCATGAAGTCCACAACGTAAAACATGTCACATGTCTCTCATGACTAAAACCTTTCACTAGCTCTCCATAACATTAAAAATAACAACTGTGAGGACTAGAAATGTTGAGAGAGAGAAGGCAAAAATAAAGGTTTTCCCCTAATGTTGCTGGATTTATTCTCTACCAAGATCAAACTATGCAGTACTTCCTGCATCCTACAATGGGGTTTTGAATCCCTCTCCAGGCAGTACCACCACCAGGCTGATAAAGTATCATTAATTTTATTACCATATATTTATTTTTCTGTGATTTTTATGTTTGGTTGGATTGATTGATTGATTGACTGATTTTGGTAGAGTCCCACTGTGTAGTCAGGCTGCCTTTGAGCTCACACTGTACATAGAACAGGCTGGCCTTGAACTTAGAGCAGTACTCCTGCCTCAGCCTCTTGAGTGCTCTAATCTCAGCATGTGCCACCATGCCTGGCCACTTTTGCTCTTCTTGAACTGATAGAGATAGAATACTGCAGTGTGTTCTTCTGGTATCTCTCTTCTTTGCTTACTCATTGTCATGGCCATGAATTTATATATGCTTAGTCTACATTCCTATAACTGATTGGTTTTCTTTGA
Organism: Myocastor coypus; assembly: GCA_004027025.1. Lineage (NCBI taxonomy): Eukaryota > Metazoa > Chordata > Mammalia > Rodentia > Myocastoridae > Myocastor > Myocastor coypus. The sequence continues at coordinate 3,730 of PVJA010016296.1, read as the reverse complement.
GTTCTTATCTCCTTAGCCCATCTTATCCTTGCAGATTTGGTGTCTAGCTAGGGAGAGAGGACATGCTTGCAGGACAGGTCTTAGGTCAGAAGACTCTTGTTGATCTCTGGAGCTCTACATTGAAACCCAGCTGAAAGACCTAAGGATTTTAGGATCTAATTGGCCTTAGTACCAAACCTTCAAGATGAATGTGCTGGAGTATCCTAGGAGAGGCCGAAATAACAAACCAGCATTTCATTTTACCTTTCTTTTTTTTTTCAGAACCACGGATTGAACTCAGGCCCTTGTGCTTGCCAGGCAAGTGCTTATTCCACTGAGCTATATCCCCAACTCCACACATTTTACCCTTCTTGACCCAGTTTTATATGTCTCCTGGCATCTTTACGTGCTATATTACTCTGAGTATAGATTATGTAAAGTTTTACTATAGATCCTGTTAATTCATAATCTGTGCTCTACTCTCACTTCTCACCAAGGAGAAAAAAATAGAGATAGCTCAAGACACATCAGGATTATTTTTAAAGACCCAGTCCTAATAGTTTGATGAAATATCCTTAGTAGAAAAAAGAGAAACACATTAACTTAGTGTGAATATTATTTTCATTTTTTCTAGTGCTGAGCACCATATCCACAGCCTTGTACATGGTAAACAACTCTTCTGACCTCAATCTCTGCCTTCCTTCTTTTCCCTTCCACTTACTCATCCCACTTCCACTGTGATACTGGGGCTTTAACCCAGAAGTGCTCTACTACACTGAAATGCACTCAGCCATTATGGAACTGGTATTTTGAGAAGATCACTAGATGCACATGGAAAACTTACATTTTATTTTTTTTTTATTTATTTATTTATTTTTTTTTTTTTTTTGTCTTTTTGAGACAGGGTCTCGCTATGCAGTTGAGGTTGGCCTTGAGCTCACTTTTGTAGCCCAGGCTGGTCTCAAACTCGCACCAATCCTCCTGCCTCAGCCTCCCAAGTGCTGGGATTACTAAAAAAACTTACATTTTAATAAGATGGAAAATTCAGAAGACATGGACAGATTCCTTTGTCCATATGAATGGCCAAAGCTGAATCAAGTAGAACTCAAACTCCTAAATAAACTGGTATCAATCAGTGAAACTGAATATGTAATTAAAACACACTCCCACCCAAGAAAATCCACAGATTCCTTTGTCCATATGAATGGGCAAAGATAAATCAAGTAGAACTAAAACTCCTAATAAACTGGTATCAATCAGTGAAATTGAAGATGTAATTAAAACACTACCACCCAAGAAAATCTCACATTATCATGGATTCCCTACTGAATTCCACAAAAAACTGAGAGAAGAGGTACCACCACTACTTCTCCAACTCTTTGTGAAACTACCTGAGCCAGAGAATTTTAAACTTTCTTGTTGAACTTCTGTGGCCTTAGCCACTGCCTTGCATGACTCCTGGAGTGTCCTGGGTGCAGCTGTGAACCACCTATATGCCCACTGGCCTGAAGAGGCCTCAGAGGATTTTCTGACCCAGACCCACTCTTTTGAAATGGGTTTATTACTCTGTAAGACTCTAAATGTCTTGAGGATGATCAGCTGGGACTATCTGAGGGCTTTGTTATAAAAGTCTGGGCCTTGTCTATGCATAAGCACCCAAGTTCTTAAGAGAGCTCTGAGAATCATCACAGCCCATTCCTACATCCTGCACCCTTTCTACATGGCCTGAGTCCTGGAACAATGTCTACTAGGTTAGAACATCACACCGCGTCTACTAGGCTGTAGCACCCATTGTTATAACCATACACATATCTGTGCACACTCCCCCAGATCCGTGTCTGCCTTTGTGTCACCCCACCTAAGCCAGTTCCACTGATCCCCTACCCTATTCAGCTCCAAAAAGTAGACTTGGAGTAGGGGCCCGGAGAGATGGCTCAGTGGTCTAAAGCGCCTGCTTGGGAAAGCTTGGGCGGCTTCAGGGACCGCGGTTCGATCCCCGGCACCACATGCTGTGCCAGTCCTGCCCTCAGGGCGGGCTGAGCCAGCCATAAAAATGAGTGAATAAACAAAGGCTCTGAAACAAAAAAATAAAATAAAGACACACAGAAAAAAAAAAAAAAAAAGTAGGCTTGGAGTTACTCCAGGAAGTTCTACCCAAAGTCTCAAATTCCCTGGCTGTGTTGTTTATACTGCAGTGTCTAAGCTCAGCAGTATAAGTGCCAGCCTGGCAAGCAAAAGGTCCTGCATTCAATCCCAGGTACAAAAAAAAAAAAAAAAAAAAAAAAAAAAAAAAAAAAAAAAAAAAAAAAAAAAAAAAAAAAAAAAAAAAACAGGATGAACAAAATTAAAGTTGAGTGACCATCCCAAGCATGGATGAGGATGTGGAATACCTGAAACTCAGACATTGCTAAAGAAAATGTAAAATACTATCATTGCTTACCTGTACTCTTAGAAAGAATCGATGTCCCTGTATAAGTCTGTAGAGACACATATGTTTATCTCTTGCTGAAATATCTAGAAGTAGAAAGTCCAGATCAACTTCTGGGTGTGTGTTTCACTTTTTAAAAAACTTCCAAATTAAAGGTAGTATTTACATCCCACTCCTGTGCCCTCCCTCTCTCCTTTTTCCCTTCCTCTTTCCTTCTGTCTGTCCCTATTTTCCTTCCATCTTTCTTTTCTTCTGTCTCTCCTTAGTTCTTTGCTTCCTTCCTTCAAATAGGATCCCACTGTGTTGCCCAGCCTGAACTCACATAGGATTCTCTTGCGTCAGCTTCCAATACAGTTCATTTTAAAATCCCTCAAAATGTAGCCTATGACTCATTTTCCTCACTAGTACTATAGCCCATGTGGACCTAATGTGCAGGTAATTATGTTACCAGGTGATAAAGGTGGTTTTCTTTTCTTTCATTTTTATTTATTTATTTATTTAATTTATTTATTTTTTTGCGTATCTGTTAAGTATTATTGAAATATTTTAAATGTAAAAAACAGAGACCCAAATCGCACCGCTGGGAGCTCAGCCTGCGCACCCGCCGCGGTAAGCTCCCTGCGCCCCTCTGCCCCGCCTTTGCGTTCCCATGACTAACTTCCTGTTCCAGCCCAGACCCAAATCGCACCGCTGGGAGCTGAGCCCGCGCGCTGGCTGGGTCAGGATACTTGGCCTGCCTTCCCTTTCCCCGCACCCCCCTTTTTTGTTTACCCCTCCAGCCCAAGCTCCAGCACCGAACCCATCAAATAGCCTGTTTGGCAACCGATCTGGTCCACGAGCCTACCAGGACTACTCAATCCCAAAGCTCCACCTCCACCTACAGACCACATCCGCCAGGATTCACAAAAGCTAGCAGCCAGAGCCCCAACACAAGAGTCAGAAACCTCTGTAGAAGAACCACCTTGGAGTCTCCAGACCAAACGCCCATAGACACAGCATAACGCCACCAAAGTGCAGAGGTTGCTTCCATACAAAATGATAACAACAAGGAGTAGGAGGCAATCTCAGGACCCGTGCCCACCCAAACCAAATACAGAAGACACTATCATGGAAGAAAATGAGACTTATACAGATGAAACCTCTGAATTGGTAGCATCTGAGGCAGACACACAAGTGCAGAAACTTATAGAGCAACTGAGATCAGAGATAACATCGGAAGTAAAAAAAGAAATACATGAAGTGGAAAAACGGCTGGAGAAACGTATAGAGGACATCAGAGCAGAAATAATATCTAAAGTTGACAAAGACATGCCTAAATCAATA
>PVJA010016295.1:0-43557 GCA_004027025.1 Myocastor coypus | reverse complement strand
CTCGGGAGGCTGAGGCAAGAGGATCGGTGTGAGTTCGAGACCAGCCTGGGCTACAAAAGTGAGCTCAAGGCCAGCCTCAACTGCATAGCGAGACCCTGTCTCAAAAAGGCAAAAAAAAAAAAAAATTTTTTTTTTTTTTTTTTTTTTTTTTTTTTTTTTTTTTTTTTTTTTTGTGGGACCAGGGTTCGAACTCACGACCTCGCACTTGCCCGGCAGGCACTTGTGCCTCGGAGCTATCTCCCCAGCCCCTTCATTTATTTCTTTTTTTCTTGTTTTTTTTTTATTTTTATTTTTATTTTTATTTTATTTTATTTTATTTATTTATTTTTTTCTTGTTTCAGAACCTTTGTTTATTCATTTATTTTTATGGCCGGCTCAGCCCACCCCGAGGGAAGGGCTGGCGCAGCATGTGGTGCCTGGGATCAAACCACGGTCCCTGAAGCCGCCCAAACTTTCCCAAGCAGGCGCTTTAGACCACTGAGCCATCCTGCCAGGCCCCTTGTTTTTGTTTTTGAGACAGGGTCTCGCTATGCACTTCAGGCTGGCCTTAAGCTCACTTTTGTAGCCCAGGCTGGTCTCAAACTTACACTGATCCTCCTGCTTCAGTCTCCCAAGTGCTAGGATTACAGGTATGTGCCACCACACCCAGACCTTTTTTTTTTTTTTTTTTTTCTTTTAATACAAATTTAACACATGCTTTCCCCTGAGTTATCAGCTGGTCAAACTGATATCAAAATTAATTTATAATTAAATAAAAGGGCCTGGCAGGTTGGCTCAGTGGTCTAAAGCGCCTCCTTGGGAAGGCTTGAGCGGCTGCAGGGACCACAGTTCGATCCCTGGCACCACATGCTGTGCCAGCCTTGCCCTCAGGGCAGGCTGAGCGGGCCATAAAAATAAATAAACAAACAAACAAAAAAGAAAAAAATATTTAGTATTTCTTTTTGCAGGACCAGGGTTCAAACTCACAACCTTGCACTTGCCAGGCAGACACTTGTCTGCCTCTCTACCTCCTAAAAAAATAATAATGATAAAAAAAAAAAATAAAGACCTTAGTCATCAAAAGCAAAAAATAATTAAATAAAAATCATTATAATGGGGAGAGATTATTTTTTTAAGAATTTTTATTTTTTGGGCCTGGCGGGATGGCTCAGTGGTTTAAGGCGCCTGCTTGGGAAAGCTTGGGCGGCTTCAGGGACTGCGGTTCGATCCCTGGCACCACATGCTGCGCCAGCCCTGCCCTTGGGGCTGGCTGAGCCGGCCATAAAAATAAATAAACAAACAAAAGTTCTGAAACAAGAAAAAGTAAAAAAAAAAAAAGAATTTTTATTTTTTATTTTATTTTTTTTCTTGTTTCAGAACTTTTGTTTATTTTTTATTTATTTTTTAAAGAATTTTAAAATTTTACTTATTATTTTTTTCTTGTTTCAGAACCTGTGTTTGTCTATTCACTCATTTTTTATGGCCGGCTCAGCCTGCCCCGAGGGCAGGGCTGGCACACTATGTGGCCCCGGGGATCGAACCGCAGTCCCTGCAGCCACCCAAGCCTCCCCAAGCAGGCGCTTTAGACCACTGAGCCATCCTGCCTGGCCCCACTTTTGTTTATTTATTTATTTTTATGGCTGGCTCAGCCTGCACTCAGGGCAGGGCTGGCGCAGCATGTGGTGCCAGGGGTCGAACTGCAGTCCCTGCAGCCACCTAAGCTTTCCTAAGCAGGCGCTTTAGACCACTGAGCCATCCTGCCAGGCCCCTGAATGGGACTCTTTTTTAAAAAAAATTTTAGGGAAGGGTCTACAGGGTATGCAGGGTCTCACTACTAGATCGGACTTGCAGCGATCCGCCTGTTCATAGCCTCCCAAGGGCTGGGATTCCAGGTGCGCGCCCCCAGGCCCTGCGCATTGCTGTCTCAGCACGTTCGAGGCCCCAGCCTCCCTTCCTGTGTCCTTTATGATGATGACATGTACTTGTAACATGCTGTCTCTTAAATGTTTTTTAGGTTTCTTCAGTCTCCATGTAATAAGCTTGTAGTCCTGGCTGAGACGCCTAACACTAACGTCTACATGGGTGTAAACTGTCATCCTGTCAACCCTTCTCACCCCCAAGACGACACCCATTCAGCAGGAAACAGTGTAAGAGACACGGCGCCCCTTCTCATAACACTCCAGAGATGGGAATGATGGGTTCAGGCCCTCGTGTGAATTGCTGAAGTCGTCGTGGTGGGGATCTGATATGGCCAATGCCCTTAAAACAAAAGACCACCACCCTGGGCTGGGGAGATAGCCCCATGGCACAAGTGCCTGCCTGGCAAGTGCAACACTCTGAGTTCAAACCCCAGTCCTGCATTAAAAAAAAAAAAAAAAAAAAGAGTAAAAGACCACCTCCTGCTTCTTCTCCAACTCAGCCCAGGGTGCAATTTCCTTTCACCTTTCCCACCACCTCAGGGAAGACCCCCAGCCAGCTCCCTCAACTATGTCTAAGTGTTATAGGCAGGGGGCTGGCAAGATGGTTCAGTGGTCTAAAGCGCCTACTCCGGCAAGTTTAGGCAACTGCAGACTGCGGAGACCTCAGTTCCATTCCCGGCACCACCTGCTGCGCCAGCCCCACCCCCAGGGCAGGCTGAGCCGGCCATAAAAATAAATAAACAAACAAAAGTTCTGAAACAAGAAAAAAATAAAATAATAAAAAATAATAAAAATAAAATAAAATAACTTTAAATGTTGTAGGCAACAGAATTAGATAGAAATATTATAGACAGTCCGACAGGGCCAGGCCCTCAAGGAGACAAGAGGGAAGACCAGGTGGTTTTGCAGCTTTGCAAGAGGCAAACCCCTGCTGTGGGCCAGACCTCAAGACAAAAGAAGAAACAATTGCAGCCACCTACTTCCCTAGGAATGCGCATCAGGGATTGATATTTTAAATAGGTATCAATCACCTTAAAAAAGCCTAAATGAGTCAGTACCCCAACCCCCAACAGGAAGAGACCCTGTGCCTATTCAAGCCTGCTTGCTACGAGACTCCCTTCCCTGTTTGGTATTAGTTTTAATCAATTTTACCTGAGCAATGGTACTTGTCACCTCATTGGTTGACCATAGTTTTGTCCCACCTCATGTCCACCTAAGCGAGTTTCCACCTTAGACCCGCCCCACCGCATGGTTCTGCACTATAAAAGTCCCTGAAAGAGACAACTTCCAGGGGACACCCCTCTGCACCCGCCTCCTGCCCCTCTCTCAGACAGGAGCTTTCTTTCCCTCAATAAATATGTTCTGCTCATCACCTCCACTTGTTCCTAAAATTCACCCTTCAGTTTTAGAGAACACGAGCTCGTCCTGGGTCCTGTACAGGCTGGGGATCGGGTTTCCCTGTATCATTTGGAGAATCCCTACTGGAGGGCCTCCGCCCGAGGTCAGCTTTTTCTTCCTGCATCATAAACATCCCCTCCACCCCTGGCAAAGGGCCATAAAGGCTCCAGCCTCCCTTTGTCTAATAGATACAGAGAGAGAGAGAGAGAGAGAGAGAAAGAGAGAGAGAGAGAGAGAGAGAGAGACATTTGCTCATCTTTCCCCACGTTCTCTTCCATATCCTCAAAGAAAATAAAGCCCCTTTCTCCTTTTCCTTCTGCCTGTTTCTCTGCTGTGCTGAGAACCTATCACAGTGATGCAGGAAGAAAAACCGATCTTTTTTTTTTTTTGGTGGGACCAGGGTTCGAACTCATGACCTTGCACTTTCCCAGCAGGCACTTGTGCCTCGGAGCTATCTCCCCTGCCCCTAAAACTGATCTTTTAACCTGAAAAACACTTGGACGAGTTCCTGTTCTCTAAACTGGAAGAATCGGGGCTGGGGAGATAGCTCCGAGGCACAAGTGCCTGCCTGGCAAGTGCAAGGTCGTGAGTTTGAACCCTGGTCCCACAAAAAAAAAAAAAAATTAATAAATAAAATAAAAATAAAAACATAAAACGGAAGAATGAATCTTAGGAACGAGATGGAGGTTTAGAATAGAATATTTAAGGCCCGGCGGGATGGCTCAGTGGTCTAAAGCGCTTGCTTAGGAAAGCTTAGGCAGCTGCAGGAACTGCTGTTCGATCCCTGGTGCCACATGCTGCACCAGCCCTGCCCTCAGGGCGGGCTGAGCCGGCCATAAAAATAAATAAATAATTAAACAAACAAAAGTTCTGAAACAAGAAAAAAAAAATAGTGCAAGGTCCTGACTTAGATTCCCGCTTCAGAAAAAGAAAAAGGAAGGAAAGAAAGGAAGGAAGGAAGGAAGGAAGGTAGGAAGAAAGAAAGAAAGAAAAGAAGAGGCACAGTTCACCTGAGAGAGGAGCATGACAAACAGGAAGTGTGGAGCTAGGTGAGATGGTAGTCAACAAGACCACAGAAACAGGAACCAGACTGCAGGGCTTTGGGAACAAGAGGAGGCTGAGACAAGAGGAGGCTCAGACAAGGTTTAAACTGTGCAGTGGTTAAAGGATCTTTTACTAGCCGGGCGTGGTGGCTCACGCCTGTAATCCCAGCACTCGGGAGGCTGAGGCAGGAGGATTGGTGTGAGTTCGAGACCAGCCTGGGCTACAAAAGTGAGTGCAGGACCAGCCTCAACTGCATAGCGAGACCCTGTCTCAAAAAGACAAAAAAAAAAAAAAAAAAAAAGGATCTTTTACTGTAGCAAGCCCACTCTGGCCATAGTATGTTAAGTATGAAGAGAAGCAAGACGGAAGATCTAAACCAAACAACCTCCCCAAGCCCCCACCAAAAAAGTAGCTAGGAGACTGCAGCCTTCGTGAGGATCAAGGAATTGAAATATTTATTTATTTAAAAATTTTATTTATTATTATTTTTATTCTTGTTTCAGAACCTTTGTTTGTTTGTTTTTTTTTTAAAGTATTTGTTTTATTTATTTATGTTTTTCTTGTTTCATAACCTTTATTTGCTTATTCACTCATTTTTATGGCTGGCTCAGCCCGCCCCGACGGCAGGGCTGGCGCAGCATGTGGTGCCGGGGATTGAACCGCGGTCCCTGAAGCCGCTCAAGCTTCTCCAAGCAGGCGCTTTAGACCACTGAGCCATCCCGCTGAGCCCCCTTTGTTTGTTTATTCACTCATTTTTATGGCCGGCTCAGCGCGCCCCAAGGGCAGGGCTGACGCAGCATGTGGTGCCGGGGATCGAACTGCGGTCCCTGTAAGCCGCTCAAGCTTCCCCAAGCAGGCGCTTTAGACCACTGAGCCATCCCACCGGGCCCCGGAATTGAAATATTTAAAGAGGGCTGGCGCTGTAGCTCACAGGTACAGCTCTTGGCTAGCGCGTGCAGAGCCTTGGGTTCCAGCCCCAGGACCGAACAAAACCATGGGCCAAGCTGTGAATGCAGTGTAGGGTAAGGTTGCTTGCTTAGCACCCCAGCCCTGGGGCGGGGGGTGAGGATGGCAGGGAGGACAAGCAGTACAGGAGAGAGACGGGGTCCAGGGGCTCTCAGGTCTTAACCCTGGGCATTTAAGCAGACGGCGGAACAGTTACAAACCCAGGCACAGTGGAACAGGCCAGAGGTGGCACATTCTAGACATACCGAGGCTGCAGTGTGTCTCTGCTAGCTCCATGGCTGGCTTAAGCGTGCCTCTTGAGATCGGCCAGGGTCCAGGCCTGTGGTGACTTCTTTTCTCTTATGAATGGGTTGCATCTCCGTATACCCGCGCAGAACGCACTGAACATGGCACCCCTTCCCCTCAGCCTGTCACTCCACCCTCCCCCTAGTCTCACGTTGTTTCCTGAGGGAGGGTGTTCCGGTGCCCCTCATTATCTGCTTTTACACCCCACTCTTCCTTCTTCCCTCTTACAGTCATCCTATTTTAGGTTCCATGTATTAAGAACACACACACACACACACACACACACACACACACAAAAGAACACACAATATCTATCTGAGTTTGGCTTAATCTGTGCAGCATAATGGTCTCTGGATCAAACCAGTGTTTTTGCAAATGACAGAATTTCATTCTTCCTTGGGCCAGCCAGATAGCTCAGTGGATTAAAGCACTGGGCTTGAGTTCCCGGTGTGCTGTGCGGGCCCCACCCCTGGGGCATGCTGCGATGGCCACTAAGACTAGGCATGGTGGCATGCACCTATAATCCTAGCACTTGGGAGGCTGAAAACAGGAGAATTCCTCCTTGTGGTTACCTACTGCTGTTGTATGTACGCGCCACACTCACTTCACCTGCTCATCGGGTGACAGCCTCTAGGCTGGTTCCCTGCCTCAGCCACCTGAGCCACTGTGACTAGGGCTGCAGTGAACCTCCCCACGAGCACCCCGACAGTGTGCCCATTTTTAACTCCCTCAGGTGTATGCCACTGGTGTGGTACAGCTGGATCAAATGGCAGCTTTATTTTTAGTGTTCTGAGGCGCCTCCATGCTGATTTCCCTAGTGGGTGTACTCATTTACATTCCACCAGCGCACAGAAGGGCTTTTCCCCTCCGCCCTCACTAGCATCCCTTGTTTTTTGTTTTTGTTTTTTAAAATTTATTTTATTTATTTATTTTTTCTTGTTTCAGAACCTTTGTTTATTCACTCATTTTTATGGCCGGCTCAGCCTGCCCGGAGGGAAGGGCTGGCACAGCATGTGGTGCCGGGGATCGAACCGCGGTCCCTGAAGCCGCCCAAGCTCTCCCAAGCAGGCGCTTTAGACCACTGAGTCATCCCGCCGGGCCCCGCATTCCTTGTTTTTTTATATCCTTGATGGTAGCCATTCTGACTGGAGTGTCGCTTTAATTTGCATTTCTCTAATGCCTAAAGATGCTGAACTGCTTTTTATCAGTGCACAGTACACAGTGGGCACTTGTGCCTAAAGGAAGGGGAGAGGGGAGAGGGCCGGGGAGATAGCTCGGTAGAATAGGCGCTTGCCTGGCAAGCGCAAGGGACTGAGTTCAATCCCTGGTCCTCTAAAAAAAAAAAAAAAAAGGGGAGAGGGGAGAATCCCAGGGGGTCTGTGGCTTAGGAAAAGCGGGTACAAACTTAAAGATCATCCCTACTGTAGGTGGTTTTGCTTCAGAGTGACTCACATTGGGCAGGAATTAGAAAAGTTAGAAGGTAGAAAGAGCCCTGAAGAACTCCAGCACTCACAAGACAGGCAGTAATTGAGCCGGTGGGATACTTCAGCGGTCTAAAGCGCCTGTTTCGGCAAGCCTAGGCAGCCACAGGGACCGCAGCTGGATCCCAAGCACCACATGCTGTGCCAGCCCCATCCCCAGGACAGGCTGAGCTCGCTATGACACAAATAAATAAACTTTATTATTTTTTTTAAGTTTATTTTTTTTTTCTTGTTTCAGAACTTTTGTTTATTGACTCATTTTCACGGCCGGCTCAGCCTGCCCTGAGGGCAGGGCTGGCGCAGCATGTGGTGCCGGGGATCGAATTGTGGTCCCTGCAGCTGCCCAAGCTTTCCTAAGCAGGCGCTTTAGACCACTGAGCTATCCTGCCGGGCCCAAGCACTTTTTATTTGTATCTATTTCTTGTATTTTAGGGAAGAGTCTACAAGGTGTTCAGGGTCTCGCTACCAGACTGTGCCACCACACAGTCTCAATTGCTCTTAGTATGCCCTGGGGGTGGGGCTGGCACGGCAGACCTGAGGAGCAAACCCCTAGCCCCTGAACTATTTGGCTGGCACAAGCACTTTTCTTTTTAAAGAATTTTTTATTTTATTTATTTTTTCTTGTTTCAGAACCTTTGTTTGTTTATTCACTCATTTTTATGGCCAGCTCAGTCCGCCCCTAGAGCAGGGCTGGCGCAGCATCGAACCGTGGTCCCCTACAGCCGCCCAAGCTTTCCCAAGCAGGCACTTTAGATCACTGTGCCATCCCGCCAGGCACACAAGCACTTTTCATTGTTTTATTTTTTTTAATTTATTTTTCACAGGGGTTCAAACTTATGACCTTGCACTTGCCAGGCAGGTACTTGTGCCACAAAGCTATCTCCCCAGCCCCCCCAAAATTCTTTTTTTTTTTTTGTCTTTTTGAGACAGGGTCTTGCTATGCAGTTTAGGCTGGCCTTGAGCTCACTTTTGTAGCCCAGGCTGGTCTCGAACTTGCACCGATCCTCCTACCATAGCCTCCAAAGTGCTGGTATTACTAGTGTGTGCTACCACGCCTGGCTACCCCCAAGCACTTTTTTAAAAAATTATTGAAACAGGGTCTCACTATGCAGTTCAGACTCATGGTGATTTTCAGTCTCTGCCTCCCCAGGGCTGGGGTAAAAGCATGCAGCTCTAAAGCCGGGCGTGGTGGCTCACGCCTGCAATCCCAGCACTCGGGAGGCTGAGGCAGGAGGATTGGTGCGAGTTCGAGACCAGCCTGGGCTACAAAAGTGAGCTCAGGACCAGCCTCAACTGCATAGCGAGACCCTGTCTCAAAAAAGAAAAAAAAAAAAAAGCATGCAGCTCTAGGCTGGCACAGTGGCATAACATGTAGTACTGGAAATCGAACCCAGGTCCTTGTGCTTGGCAGGCAGGCGCCTAGACCACTGAGCTCTCCCTAGCCCCCACTAACTGCTTTTACCTTTATTTTTTATTATCCTACATGGTGGGCTCCCCTGGCATCTAGGACTGACATGGCACACCCAACATATGGGGCCGGGGATTGAACTCAGGTCCTTGTACTTGCCAGGTCTTATGCCTCAAGCTATCTCTCCAGGTTCCCAACTCATTGCTTTTTTCTGCGTTTTTGAGATAGGGTCTCACTGTAAAGTTCAGGCTGGCCTTGAGATCACTTTTGTGGCCTAGTCTGGTCTCGAACTCACACTGATCCTCCTGCCTGTGCCTCCCAAGTGCTGGGACTACAGGTGTGCGCCACCATGCCTGGCTCCTAATTGCTTTTTTATTTTTTTTAAATTTTTTTCTTGTTTCATAACTTTCGTTTGTTTATTTTTATGGCCGGCTCAGCCTGCCCTGAGGGCAGGGCTGGCGCAGCATGTGGTGCGGGGATCGAACTGCGGTCCCTGCATCCACCGCCTAAGCTTTCCTAGGCAGGTGCTTTAGACCACTGAGCCATCCTGCCGGGCCCCCTTAATTACTTTATTTATTTATTTATTTATTTCCTTGTTTCAGAACCTTTGTTTATTCACTCATTTCTATGGCCGGCTCAGCCCACCCCGAGGGCAGAGCTCTCGAAGCATGTGGTGCTGGGGATCGAACCGCAGTCCCTGAAGCCGCACAAGCTTTCCCAAGCAGGGGCTTTAGACCACCGAGCCATCCCACCGGGCCCCTTAATTGCTTTTTTAAAAAGACAGAAAACCAAGTAACAGTAATAGATTTTAACTCTGAAAGGTAGCTTACCCATGGTTGTTCAGTGGCAGGTCAGGGCCCCAATCCAAGTCAGCATTCCGTGGGTATTCGTGGTCCATTCTCACCAACAAAACCCTTCTGCAAAGGGAACACACTCTTTGCAGCTGTTCTCACGTCTCTTCTACACAAATCACTCAATTTAACCATCCATTTAGATTTCAGGACGAAGTTTATTTGAAGAACTTAAGTAACTAAATCTCCCTCCACTCCCACTCTACTATCTACCCGTCCACCTCTCAACAGAGGGGCTGTCCCTATCAAATGTGGGAAGGAAAGGAGGCAGTGTGGTCCCACCGTGCGGTTACTCTCTAGCCTTCAGCACGGGCAGCCTCAGCCCTGAGTCCCTCTAACCACGGCAACTTGTTTAGAGAGCATGGCTGCTACCCTGAGCGCATCTGAGTCCATTGCCATCTCCTGAGTACACTGGCCACACTGATCATTGCGATCAACATCCAAGTTATCAGTGGTGGTGAAAGGCAGCCGAGAGGCACAGGCTGGTGAGGGAAGACCCCATTAAAGAGGACTCTATGAAGGATAATGGAATGCTCAATTCGTTAAAGTGCTCAACTACAACATTTAAAGGTGTTTGAGAAAGTGTCTACTGGTGAGAAAGCCGAAGGGCTTTCAATCTGAAAGGCTTCTGAAAAGATAAAACAAAATCCTGTTCTAACAGTATCAACATCAAGGAGAGGAAAGCCTAACCTGAATTATTTGAGCTCTAAGTCAAGTAACTCCAATTGGAGACCAGCTCCTCTAACTCTTCACAGATACTAACTAAAACATTTTTACTATGTTGATTTGCTCTAACTCTTCTCTTATGAATAACCTTGTACTCTGAACTCTGGTTTCCTCCATGGATATATCACTAGAAAACACAAGTGACTGATTTAAGGATGTTCTATATGCCACTTTTGCATAGGGTGGTTAACAGAAAACTGGATGATAAATCTGTTGTTCTTTTTTTTTTTGTGGGACTGAGGTTCAAACTCACAACCTTGTACTTGCCAGGCAGGCACTTCCACCACAGAGCTGTCTCCCCAGCCCCTGGATGATAAATCTGGAGCTTCCAAATAACCAAGTAGAAGCACATGCTCAAGAACAAGAAGTCCAAAACACCTCCAATCTCTTGGCATGATTACAAAACCCAAGACTGGGAAGGGAAGGGTAAAGTATCCAGCAGCAGTGGCTGTCTGGTCCTGGGAGACAGTGTACAACCTCAGCAGTCACTTGTACGTCCAGTGGGCAGTAGCCCAACCACGGTCCTTGCATAGGTCTCGGTGGCGAAGGAAACAGGCGTGGACTCGGAACCGCCGGCCGCAGTGTGGACAGGCATGCAAGGCCCCGGCGTGGGTCTTCATGTGCTCGGTCAGATGATGCTTCAGCTTGAAGCGCTTGTTGCAGATGCCACAGCCAAAAGGCCGAAGGCTGAAAGTCAGCATGATATGTCGGTCACGTTTTGGTTTCACTGCAAACCGCTTCCCACACAAGCAGCCAAATCGCTTTCCATCTGCTGGGGGTGTTCCCCCCAGCTTCACAGGCCCATGCACAGCTTGCCCTGCTCCCCCAGGTCCTCCACCCCCTGACAGGATTTCATTCCCATGAAGATCCACTGGTTTCCACGATGGACCCCCACTTCCAGATGTTGCCCCTGCTCCTGGGGGCAACAAAAACCTCAGCTCCCCATTCTCTTCAGAGTCCCCTCCAGGGAAAACTTTGGTCTCTTCCTTTGCTCCTCCAGGTTGAGACCCACCTCCAGCTACTTCCTCCTTAGGCTCATAAGGTTCCTGCTTAATGTAGAAAATTTTGGGGGCCAGTGCAGGAGAAGCAGGGGGCTCAAGGGGGACACTGTCCCCCTCTGGCAGCCTGTGAGGAGTAGCAGATTTGGGCAGTGGGTGGGCACCACGAATACAGGGAAAATTCCCTGATACTCTCTGAGGTTTAGGGGTTTGAGAAAGTGTGGCTGCTGACTCTTGGTCCTCTTCTTCCTCCTCCTCCTCTTCCTCTTCCTCTATCTGAATCTGTAATACTTCTCCCAGTTCGCTCCCCTCCCCTCCAATGGGGCTCTCCGTGGAGGCAGGACTCTCAGTAGCAGTGGAAGGTTGCCCTGAGGTCTGGAAAGGGGAAGAGCGAATGCACCAGCCTCCAGGAGAGGATGTGGAGGAAAGAAGCGTGTGGCAGGAGGCTCCTCCTCGGGCTGCAATCCCACCACCCGACGTTTCTAGCTTTCGAAGAATTTCTGAGCACTGATCTACTACTTGCCACATCTGAAGGCCGCTGGCTACAAGGAGATGGGCTGGAAGAGCATCCACAGGCAGGCGGAGGTGTCCTGAATAAATGAGCTGAAGCAGCCCTTCGAAGGCATCGGCCTCAATGACACTGGGAAGGGTGAGCCGCGGCGCATCCCCCAGAAGCAGCTTGTCATGGAAGTAAGGAGAGGCAGCAGCCAACACTGCTTTGTGAGCCCTAAGTTCGCGGCCCTGCACCAGCAGGGACACATCACAGAACTTTCCCTCCAGTCTATGGCGGTTCAGGGATTCCAGCAAGAGCGAGCTATGCCGGGGAAACGCGATGTGTATTGTCCGTGGGGCGCCACTGCAGACTGGAGAGAGGGTTTCAGGAGACACGGGTGTGGAAGACTCCATCCTCTCAGTCAGGCCCCTGAGGACTGTGAAGAGATAGGAGTTTGGGGGTAAACTTTACGCCGGACAAAGGCCGCGAAGGCAAGAGATGGGAGCCACAGAAGCCCTGCGCAGGGAGAACCGGGTCTCCTCAAAATACCCCGCACCCACCCACCCCATTCGGGAACTTCTCAGCCAGCGCCAGTTTCGGCCGAAGAGTCCCGCCCACCAAGAACAAAAACAGCGCACCAACCGGGGGTTTAACTTCCAGGCTCTGCGGAAAGCGAGGCGGCGCTTCGGCCAGCAGCTCGACCTCGCCGGCCGCGGGCGGCCCTCTGCCCCGCCCCTCCGTTCCGCCTCGAAAGCGCGCGGAGGCCGCTGTCTGGGAACTTGGGCTGCCCAGACACCACGAGGCCGGGCCGGCCGCCTTCCCGCCGACACGCCCCCGCCGTTACACACGCAGCGCCGGACTCGCAGCACCTCAGCCGCTACCACGCCGCGCAAGGCCGGAAGCCACCGCCTCCTCGCCGGACGCCGTAGCCGGGAGCGCAGGGCGGGACTGAGGCTGCGACCAATCGCAGGGCGGGGACCTACAAGCCTTATGTTGATTGGCTACGCGGGAAGGCGAGGCGGGGCTGGCAGAGAGCGGTGGTCCGGGAGCGCTCGGGTGAGGTGTCGCGGGGAGCGGGCCGGCGAGGACTTGGGTAGTGGCTCCGAGAGGCCAGGGTCTCCCGGTGGTTAAGCGTGACACCTGCTGCACCCCAGTGGGGTGTGGGATTATTGGTCGCCTCTGTGGGCAGGGCACTTGTGTCCTCCCAGCAGCCTGGCCTGGTGGGTGTGGCCTTCCTGTTTCCAAAGGGCTTAAATCGAGGCTGGGAAGGGCGCTCTGTGGGCAGGAGCCGGGTCGGGAACCCAGACTTGTTAAGGAGCCAGGTGCTTTCCTCCGATTCGCACTGCAGCATCATTTTGACAATTAAAAGTCTTTGTTTACAGAGAATTGCTCGAAGGATGTATGCTTGGATTTTGTCTCTGCTCAGCTACCGGGCCGGTGTGGCCAGCGCGACTCCTGCTGCAACGGAGAAATCTCGCTGGCTGGGAGTGACATTTGGGGGGACCGTGGCACCAGGCAGGAATCTGTGGCCTTGCCCCCAAGCTGTCAACATGCTCCCAGAGAGATCCTGTCGCCCTGTGGTCGGGGCCAGAGACCCAAGCTAAGAGAGTCAGCAAAGCGATAAAAGAACAATCTCCGTTTATTAAACATGATTTTTCTGTTTCACCACACACTCCAGAAAAAAAGGAAATGGGGCTGGGAGAAAGGGGCCAGTGGATGGGAACAGAGAAGGCTGGTATTGGGACGGGGAGGGAGAACGAGAAAACAAAATAAAACGAGTAGAAAGAGCGGCTTCCTACCCTTCGGGCCGGGGAGAGGAGGGGTGGGGGGAGGGGGCCAGGAAGCTCTGTACAGAAGGGTCGCCCCCAGCCCACACACACACACCCCGAATATGTACAGTACAAACCCCAGATAATTACAACAGCCAAAGAGGAGGAAGGGGGTCCTAGGGCAGGGCCTGAGGTGGGGAAGCAGAGAAGGCAGAGGGATAAAATTTCACATATTTACAACTTTTATATAAGTATAAATTTGGCCCCGGCTGGGTGTATGTGTGTAGGGTGGGACTGAGGGGAACTGTCCATACAAAAGAAAGAAGGGTGGAGTCTGGGAAGTCTCAATATCAAACGCAAGAAGGGATGAAGGACAGAGACTGGGTCGGGGATAGCAGTCCGGGAAGGGGGGCTGCCAAGGAGAGGCTTCTTCCTTCCCATGGCCAACCCACCCCAAGCCCCATCCATCCTACCTCCCCTGTCCCGCCAGAGAGCTATGTACAGAGAAACACCGAAAAATTGTGGACTGGCGGAGGGAGGGAGGTGGAGGGAGATTGGGGCGGGGGGGGGGGGGGGGGGGGGGGGGGGGGGGGGGGGGGGGGGGGGGGGGGGGGGGAGGATGAGGGAAGCCCAGCCCTGTCCTACCTCCCCAGGGGGACAGAGTCATGGAAGGGGCCCCCCAACACCCCTCCTCCAACGCAGGTCCCCCCACCCTGGGGGAGAGAGACATGGCTTTTCCTAGAGTAAGTTCCCCCCTCCCCCTGGGAGTAGAGGCCGAGAGAGAGAGGAGAGGGGGGAGACTGTGTTGGGGAGGACGACCAACTGGCCTGTCCCCCCAACACACACACCCTCCTAAACTCTCACCCCTCACCCTACCTCAATTCCACCCCACCCAACACACTGGGGGAGGGGGGGGCCGAAGCCCCCTCACCCCGCTCTGGGACCAGCCGAGAGCAGATCAGGTGTGGGAAGAAGGGGAGACGACTCCCATTCCCCCCTTGCCGCCCCCTCCCTGCCCCGCTGGCCCCTTCCACCCCATCTGGGTTCTGGGTGGGGAGGGAGTAAATGTAAGAGTGGAAGGAGAAGGGAGTTTGTGTGTGCTGAGCCCCCCCAAGACGCTCCTGAGAAATCAAGGGGTAATAGGGCCCCCTCACCCGGGGTCCCCTCCCCATAACAAGGGGGATAGGGGAGGCCAAAATGGGGCGGTACAGGGGAGTTAGATTGTCAGCTCTGGTTACTGCTAAAAAATCACCCTGAAGTTGAAAGTTTGGAGGTGCCACACCCCCAGGGCAGGGGGGTGAGAGTCTGTCCCCCAGTGCTCAGGGGACTGATGAGGCAGAGGATGGGGATAGCACCCCGGAGTGAAGGGGTCTGTGTAGGGCAGGCGGTGTCCTGGGGCATGGGTCCCGGGGGCCAGAGAGGTGGAAGCACCCCAACAGGAAGGAAAAGGGCGGTGAGGGTACCCCTTTCCCTCCTGGAAATGGTGCGATGGGGGCAGGGGCCTGTGCTCCCCAAGGAGGTGTTCCAGGGAGTCCCTCGGTGACGTCCAGTCCTGGCGGTTGGTGCTGTTCTGGGGTGGGGGCAGGAGGAGGCGGAGGTCGGTGGTGCTGGGCGGGCTAGTGGTCTGCGGTGTTTCGGAACTCGCCGTTCTCCGTGATTTGCAGCCGGGGTGGGGGGGGCGGGGCTGGGGGGGCCAGGCCGTTCCAAGGCGGGGCCAGCGTCACACGCGGGTTTGTTGGACCCAAGGGGGGAAGCTGCCTCTCCTGCAAGACACCAAAGAGGAGAGCGCGGACTTATTGAGACGCTTCGCGGGGGCCCGGCTGCCAGTCCCCAGCAGGGGCCACCCACCAGCCAGCCCTCCAGGCACTGCCACCCTCTCCACCCGGCAGTCTCCACCTCCTGCTGCTTGTCACCTTCAGGATACCCTGGGATCCAGAAGATTCTCACCCCCAGACGCCTAACTGGGGCCTTCAACCCAGTGTCAAACCAGCTCAAAGGGAGCGAGCTCCCCCGGTACTTCCGGCCTCACCCCACTGGCTTCACCGCCATGCACCCTGCCCGGCCCACCCTCCTCCTCCTCCTCCTCTTGGCACCCCTCACCTGGCCCACCCCCAGCCCAGATAGGAACTGTACACTAAGGAGCCAAGGGAGGCAGTACAGCAAAACCTCGTTAATCCAAACCCCTGCAGGTTTGGAATTTTGTCATAATTTCAACAAAAACTGGGCTTGAGTTTGCCTTTATCTACAAGAAGAAAGGGTGTGCTAGGCAAATTGGCAGCGAGAATGTGCCTGTGGCAGGGTGCATGTGACCTACAGCAGCAAACAGACTTCAGTCCTGTCTATTCGTTAAGGCATGCTGAGGGCCGCTGTGGGAAAAGCCCTGTTCACCGAGTTCTACTTACTGTATATATTGTGAAGACATGCATTTCATTAAATAGACACTGTCATTCAGTTTTGTCACTTATTCAGAGTGGCCATCTTCTCAAATATAACATCCCAAATTAGAGAGGTTTAACTGTACTGGGGGAAAGGAAGGGGATTCAGGGAAATGACGTGGGCAGGGAAGGTCGTGGAGGACCACCTCTACTTGGCGGGGGGACGCGGCGCGCCCACGGCCGCACAGCCAGCACAGCCAGCCCCAGGCTGCACCCTGGGAGCAGGAGCAGCTCCGTTCCGTTCCTGTCCTCCCCCTTTCCTTTCAGTCCCCTCCGGGGGTTCCCGACCCCCCTCCTATTCTCATCTCTGTGGCAGCTGGACCAACTACTGGTTCCTTCTGTTCCTCTGCAGGGAGGAGAGAAAGTCACCCCAGTCTCACACACACACACACACACACACACACACCACTTCCGGTCACACACTTAGGTTTTTTAAAAAATCTGGGCTCAAAATTATTTTGTCAATTAATGGCTGAGTGGCAGAGGGACTGATACCGATAAGTCATTTAGAGGAATTGCGCGAACTACTTTCTGGGCTGCACAGCACTTGGGTGAGCTGACTATGCCTGGCCACAGCACACGGCAGACCCCAGGCCAGCTGTCCTTTCCCTCGCAGGACACAGAACTCACCTCTCAGGTCACCCAAACCCCTGCTTTAAGCAAAGCAGCCTTCCCAGCTCTCAGTCAGTGGGACAGGAAGTGACACAGGCACTGTGTGTGGCAGGGGAGCAGGGGAAGGAACCTTCAGACTCCCCTCTGCTGTCTGCTGATGACGGCACATGGGCATGCCCCTTACACCCCCGTGGACCCAAAATTAGAAAGCCAATAAATAAGGCTGCCGTTACTCATCTTACAAAAGAATTCCCGGCAGGAGTCCTTGCAGCGGTGAGGTCCCCCCGTGCCTCTGAGCATCTGTTTACAGATCACTAACTGCTTTGACAGAGAGAGAGGCTGGGCTGGCAGAGTTAAAATTACAGTGAGGGGCCAAAGCCCACTGCAGCCCAAAACCACGGGAACAGGGTGTCTCAGAAGGAATGTCTGTGGCCGACAGGTTCCCATGTGCTGGCTTTCTATGCAGGATGATGCGTCCAGCAAGGCCACCGGGTGGTGGGAGGCAGGCGTGAGTGGCATTAGTAACTCAGACACACGTGCTGGAAGGCCAGCACTGGGGAGGCTGAGGTAGGATGACTGACAGCAGTTTGAGGCCAGCGTGGGCTACACAGTGATTTGAGGGCCAGCCAGAACTATATACATAGTGAGACCCTTTCTCAAAAAAAAAAAAAAAAAAAAAAAAAAAAAAAAAAAAAAAAAAATAGAGGCCACTCGACACGCTGTTCTTGGCATCTGTGCCTCGGAATGGCACGGTTGCCCAGCCCTCAAAACGATCTAGGAAGGTTTCTCTGCCCCTCGCCCTCTCTGGCTACAGGGGCAGGTCTGAATCGTGACCATCTGTCCAGGGCTGTTTTCTTGTTCCTCAACCGCCCCAGCTACTGTCAGGACAGCTCAATGGGGGCATCTTCTCCACGGCCCTCCAAGTCCCTGAGGTACCTGCCACTCTCAACTGGCCCAGGGGCTAACTCGAGTCCCAGATGGAGTCTACTCTCAAGTATAAGGGAGGAGGAAGAAAGCGAGAGAGAGGAGCCAAGGAGGGCAGAGAGCCAGGGTTGGAGAAGGAAGAGGAAACCCCGACTTACCTGCTGCACACCACACCGCCCCCGAGGCCGGGGCCCCATCCCCTTCTGCCCTGTTAGCAAACCCACCCCCACTTCCCACTCCCAAGGACGCTCTGGTGAAATGGGGGGTGACAGACATACACTGGAGAGGCAGAGGAGCAGGAGGGCTCGGTCGGGGCGGGAGAGTGGTCTGGAGGAGGGTGTGGCTGTGTCGGGTCGGGCGGGGCAGGTGTGCTCCTGGTGGGTGCTGCTGGGCGGCTGTGTCTGGAGGTGGGGTCTGTGGGGGGCAGCAGTGAGGGGAGAGGCTCTGGACAGTCGGAGGGGACGGGCTTCACGACCAACCTGCAGTGGTCCGGAGTCACCTCCCCCTGTGTCCTCCGCCCGTGGCCAAAGCGGAACCAGGAGAATTACCTGATGAGGAGCTGCAGGGGGAGAGAGTGGGTCACGGGGTCAGGAGCCTCGGTGATGAGCAGGGAGGCCTGGTGGTCAGAGCAGAGAAGGGGGAGGGCCGCGGGGAGGAGAGGGAGGGCCTCGAAGGCGGCAGGGGCAGAAGGGAGCAGAGGTGTGCGGCGGGGCAGAGCTAGAGCTAGAGCGGGAGGGCGCCCCCCGGAGGAGGGCTGCGCCGCGCGGAGACGGGGTTCCAGGGAGGCTTTGTGAAAGACGGGAGAGAAGCTAGGAGCCAGACTTCCAGCACGGAAACTTCTGAACTCCGGGCCCAAGATGCGCTCAGAGGAGGCCAACTCCTGCGAGCAAAGAAGGGGCCGGGCTTCTCAGAGCCAGAGGATGCAGGCAGCTCTCAGGGTGCACAGGCCCAGGCTCTGGTGGATGATCCTGCGACACGGACCGGCTGGGAGGAGGGGCGGGAAGGCACGGGATGGGCGGACGCTGCCAGGGGTGACCGAGGCACAGACGATGGGATGGAGATGGGTCACTGGGGGGCCACGCAGAGCGGCCGGTAGACAGACGGAGGACGACAGGAGACCATGGCGGTGGGGCTGGGCGAGCCGGCGGGCGAGCCGGCGGTGAGTGCACAGGACCGTGGGATGGATGGGGGTGGCACACGGAGAAGATAAATGACATTGTAATTTCCACCTGAGCGTCGAGCAGCCTCTTCTTGGGTTCAGGCAGGGGCTCAGCCATGGTGGGGTGGTCCCGGCGCAGCTCCTCCTCCACCAGCATCAGCCTGAAGGGACGGGCTTCAGTGGGGTCAGCGGCGGGCACAGGCTCAGAGCCTGCCCACACAACTCCGGCCCGGAGCCCCGCCCCGCCGCGGCCGGGAAAAGGCCTAGGCCTCCTCGCTGCCCTTGGAATCCCTCCCCAGTGTCACCCAGAAGGTTCCCTTCTCAGGGGACCCTGGAGGCCTCACATCTCTCTGCTGAGGAAGTTCCCTGTATGTGCCTCCAAGACCTCTACCACCAGAGGGCCACAGCCCTTGACAGGAACATCTCTGCTCCGCCCCAGATGCTGAGGCTGAAGATCTGGCCTCTCTGCCTCCCACACCACCTGGGTGACCTCCTCCCGGACCCCAGCCTCAGACGCCACACCATCCTCCTCACGCCCGGCACTCCCTGCCTTGGGTGAGGTCTCTCAAGGTCATTCCCCATAAAGCACCTCAAGTAAAATAGCAGTTTTGGCCAAGATTTCAGGTCCAGAATTCCTTTTCTAACTAAGTCTCACTCAGAAACATGTAATACCTCAAGACAGAGCTGACTCTGGCTGGAGTGAACTTCGGGGTCCCTGCCTCCAGCTCTTGAAGTGACTGACTCCTTGCCAGGACCTGTCCTTGGGAGTCATGCCAGGACTCAAAGGCCCTTTTTGAGGCTGAAGAGGAAGGCTCTGCCCAGGAACCGGGTGCTCAGGGCCACCTAAGGCTTCCTGCTTATTAGCACTGGGGTGAACCTTGCAGGCTGTCTTGTGAATACCCAGCGGAAGCCCTCGTCTAGGTTCAGTGGCGCCTTCCCAGGCCACAGACATCAGGGCTCACTCAGTGCCCTAGGCAAGTTTTGCCCTGTGCAGTGACAGAACGACTGATGTCCCAGGATGGTCTCTCTCCTGGTGTGCGAATTGGGCACAGGTTGGGGGAGGAGCTAGGTGCTTGCTCCCCTGTGCCTCAGGCGCCCCTGCTACCCTCCCCGGGCCGCCCCTCACCTGCCGATGATGCTCTTGATTTGCGAGTCCTTCTCCACCTGCTGCTGCCTCAGCCTCTTCTCGCTCTGCTCCAGGCGCGCCTGATACTGCATCAGGATCTTGCTGGTCTGCTCCTCCTGGGACAGCAGCCTCCGCTCGTACTCTTCAAGCTTCCGGTTGGACATGTGCAGCCGCTCTTTCAGTGAGTGGATCTCCTCCTCGTACTCCTTCACCTGCCCGCCGGGCACACGACCCCGCACTGTGAGGGGCGCCTGCCTGGTCCCACCAGCCAGCCCATCCCCATCGGCCCCACAGGGGTACACAGCCCTCTCCATGCCTGGTGCACACACTTGCCCCACATCTGACAGGACTGAGCTAGGATGCTGAGATGTCCGCAGGACAGAGCAGGATCTCAGATGCCACACTGCAGTGTGTCTGTAGCCTCACGTGCATGGGAACACAGGAGTACACACCCCTGAGCCAGACTGAGACACCCTGAGTGTGGCCACAGATCAACTGTAAAGTGGTCAGCCAGAGGCCAGGACAAGCACATCCATGCTCAGATCTGGGGGTACAATCTGAGGTGGGACACCATCCTGGCAGTGTCCGGGGGACAAGTCTCTAAGGGAGTCCCACATTGAGAAACTAGAAACGCTTCTGGGTCAGCACAATTCTAGAATTCAGGGGCCTGAGCACCCAGAAGAGGCCCTGTATCTGCCCTGCTGGCTCCAGAGTCCACACTGCACTGCTGTCTTAAGAAAGCAGCCACAGCCCACGTGCAGCTCTTTCAGTTTTGGAGTCAGGTCCCAGGGATCAAACTCAGGGCCTTACTTGGGCTGAGCACACACTCTACCACTGAACAACACCCCTACACACACACACAACTACGTAAGTGTTCACTAACGCTCAAGTGTTTAGCTCCCAAAGTGTGGCAAGCCACCTGTCTAACCACGCTGAACAGTGGGGGTCATAGCACCTAAGAGGACATTGCCAGCCTCTGAAGAGGACACAAACAGAGCCAGCCTCACTCCAGACACTGAGGGCAGATGTGTCACCCAGATGTGTGGTACAGACACAGCCCCCTCAGCCCCGCCCAACTGAGAAGCTCGTACTGCTGGCCTGGTGAAGTAGACTCTGTTCACAGCAGTCCCCGGAGCAGGGCTCTGGCTGCCCCAGGGAACATGGCCTAGAATAAAATGCGTTTCCTCGCAGGCAGTCCACAGCACATGTAACCCGTGAGACACTCGCTGACTGGGCTTCTAGACAAACTAAATGGGTTGGGTCTCGTGCCCTAGGCAGAAGGAAGCCTTTCTGAGCCGGCCTCAGGCCTGAGTCTTTTCTTCCTACTTCTGCTCCCCGGGCCTGGAGGTCTCTCTCGCACTGACTAGAGGCCTCCCCTGCGGGTGAAAGGAAGAATAGGGGTCTGGGTGGCAGGGCCCACCATCCGTACCCTGTCTAGTCGGCTCTCATCCATGGATTTCGAGTACTCCTTGAGCTTGTACTCTTCCCGTTCGATGTGGGCACTCTCGATGTCGGCAGACAGATGAGGCATGTTGGAGACCCAGGCCACAGTCCGCTCGGAGGCTGGCATCGTGGGGTTCAGCGTGGAAGGTGTCTGAGAATGCTGGGCGGGGCAAGGTGGGCCCGAGAGCACAGGGGAAGAAAAGGCAAATTGCAGGGTGGACACAGTCATCAGAGATGAAGGTCTCAGACCCGCTTCCCGGTCCTGGCCCTCGTGCCCTCTGGGCAGCAGCGGCAGCACCACTTCTCTCTGTTCACTGCATCCTCAGGGCCCGAAGAGCACCCAGTGCACCCGTGCCATGCAATGCTTCCACACACAGCGGTCCCGCAGAGAGGGGAGCTGGTGCTCTGGCCCTCCCAGCCCTGCCCAGCCCACTTCTGCCCACCCTTGCCTACCTGCTTGGTGATGGAGGGCTTGAGGCCCCCACCGCCGCCGCCGCCGCCGCCGCCACTGCCCCCACTGCCCCCGATGCTGCCCTCTTTGCTGAGGCTCTGCTGTCGTGGGCGGGCAGGGCCGTAACTGGGCTCCGGGGACTGCAGCAGGTTTCCGCTGGATGGCCTGGGCTTCTGGGCCGCGCTGACCGTCAACTGCTGGGACTTTCCCCTCTGCAGTGGAGGTGGCTGGCCCCCACCCCCACCACCCCCACTGCCCCCACCACTCCCGGCCCCGGGCCCCGAGGGGGCAGGCCTCTGGGGACCGATGGTGATCTGGGGAGGGGACAGCATGTGCTGCAGGTTGTCCTGGAGTGAGAGCTGCCTACGAGTGAAGTCAGTGCCCGAAGGGCCAAACTCATCACTGTAGCTGTGGCTGTGGAGGATGGAGGCGGCAGGGGGCTTGGGGACCCCCGAGGAGAGGTCCTCGCTCTTGCTGTAGCCGTGGAATGGGGCGAAGGTGTCCCCTGGGGGCTCCCCTCCTCGGTGGTGGTGATGGTGGTGGTGGTGATGATGGGAGGAGGGGGGGCCGTGGCCACCGCCTCCTGAGTGGCCGCTGGGGGGGCCTGGCCCATCAGCCGCCATATGGAAGAGAGGGTTCTGGAAGGAGAGGGGGATGCGCAGCTGCTGGGCAGGGACACCATCGGTGGTGACACCCATCTGGCTGAGACGCATGCCGGCTGCCGTGATGGACGAGCCGCTCCCCTGGGAGAGGCGTCCCGGAGGCGCAGGCCGAAGCCCCAAGGCAGCAGTCAGAGAGGCCTGGCTCGAGTGCAGCAGGTCCCCGACAGCCGCTAGGTTGGAGACGCTGCTGCTGTTGAGGCGTCCGCCAGGCCCGTCACCCTGCAGGTCCAGCATTGACACGCTCTTATTGACGCTCAGCATCTTCTGCTCCGGCTCTGTGATGTCCGAGCTGCTCGTGCAGTAGGCAGGCGAGGAGCGGGCCAGAGGCGGCCGGCTCACATAGAACAGGTCTTTGCCCCCGCCGGGGGGCGGCGGGGGTGGCTTTTCCTTGGTCGGGGAGGGGATGCGAGCCATGTCCATGGAGCTGTAGGAAGGAAAAGTCGGGCCTTGGGTGAGTGGCAGTCCCAGGGGCAAGGGCCGAGAGCCGGCCTGGCATGCCTGGAGCGGTGGGTAGGGAGGACCGAGGGAGGGAGGCGGAGCAAGTGCGGCACGCGGTCCCTGGGAAGGGGGTGATGGGGAGATGAGGTGCACTGCAACAGCGAGGAGAAGAGGGCAGCAAAGGCTAGCAGAGCAGGAGTGGGAGCTGGGGGGAGGGGAGGGGAGGGAAAGGAGGGGGAGCGAGGGGAGAGCCCTCACCTGTTGAGGCCTCGAGCCATGAAGGACTGAAGGTCGATGGAGCTGGAGAGAGATGGAAAGAGGGGCGAGCACAGACAGAGAGGAGGGGTGTGGATGGAAGGACAGAGCCATGGGAAAGGGGCGGCGGCGGCATGGAGGAGGAGGTGTGAGCGGAGGCGGCGCAGCGGTCGTCAGATAACCGGACGGGCGCTGGGGCCCTGCTCGGCTTCCCTCAGTGCTGCTCGTGGGGAGCCCTCGGGTGCTGGGGAGCTGGGGCGCGCTTATTCAACAAGTCACACAGAAACTTGGGATTGTCTGGCAGCTGACTGATTATTGAGCCAACGTGTGCGCGGCTGAGCCCGGCCTGGGGAACAGCCTGGGCAGGGGCGGGGTGGAGCAGAGCTGTGGGGTCCCTGGGCTTCCGCGACCCTCCTGGAGCTCAGCACCTCTGCCCTCCCAGGCTCTGGAGGGCGCTCAGCTTCCCGCTGCGGGCACCTGTTTCTTCACCATCTTTTTTTTTTTTGCCTTTTTGAGACAGGGTTTCACTATGCAGTTCAGGCTGGCCTTGAGCTCAGTTTTGTAGCCCAGGCTGGTCTCGAACTCGCACGGATCCTCCTGCCTCAGCCTCCCGAGTGCTGGGATTACAGGCGTGAGCCACCACGCCCGGCATTCTTCACCATCTTACCCTGAGAACTCACTGCCTTTTCCCTTCCTTGCAAGCCCCAGGGAGGGGCGCGTGGGCCCCGGGAGAAGTCCCCACCCAGCACGGGCAAGCCGAGCCCCGGGTCCAGGGCAGGGCCCTAGCCTCACCTGTTCAGGTCCCGCATCATGTAGCCCTGCATCTCCGCTGACGGCCCCCGCAGCACCACAGGCTGAGGCCGGGGCCGCTCGCTCTGGCGGCTTGGCTGCCTCTGGATGTTGGGATTCCTCAGGGCTGTGCTGATGTCATTAAGGAGCCGGGGCAGTGGGCCCAGCTTCAGGAGGGCCTCCTGGAAGGGTAAGGCTGTCACCTGGGACCCAGGGCCCTGCCTAGAGGGCCTCAGCAGACAGAGACATCTGCAAGGGGGTCAGTCTCAGCCCCAGCACCTCAGGGAACCCGGGTGGGGGCGGGCGCAGGCGGAGCGTGTGCTGACCTTGCTGAGCTGGGGCAGCACCTCCCAGAGCAGGGCGTGCAGCGTGGAGAGCTCTCGGCCCAAGTCGATGTAGCCCTCAAAGCTACTGCTGTTGGTCAGTGTGTCCAGGTTGGAGATCTCGTACAGGAACTGCTGCATAGAACCCCACTCCAGCTCCAGAAACTCGTTCATGAAACCCAGAAAGTCCTCCTTTGAGGTAAACCTGGCCAGGGTCCAGAAGGCAGAGGTCACACACTTACAGAAAGCCTTGTGCCCACCCGTCACAGCATCTCTAGGGACTCAGGAGTCTCCTCCCCCCAGTCCTGGCCGCCTGAGGCCCTGCCCCTGTCGGGAGCATCCCTCACTTGGAAAAGTTGGCCAGGTTCTGGATGACCTTGGCGATGAGGGTGAGGGTGCGTGAGGTCTGCTCGTCCGGGTACTCCTGCATGAGCCCAAACAGACTGGGCGACATAATGGCCGGGCAGAGAAAGCGCAGGAAGAGCGAGGCGCTGATCAGCCTGTCGGCGATGTCCTCCCGGCCCCGCTCTGCACAGCGCAGCCGCCAAGATGCAAACACCTCCTTCAGCTCCCTCGGGAACACGCTGGGGGGGAGGGGTGGGGAGACAGAGAGAGAGAGAGAGAAAGAGAGACCGGGACTGAGCCCCAGAGACCCTCAGCTTCCAGGGAACATGCTGAGGGGGGTGGTAGGAGGTGAGGGCGTGGAAACAGAGGCCAGAGAGACAGGGAGGCAGGGGGCGCAGGAGGAGACAGGAGGCCGCTGGAAGGGGTGGGCGCCGGAGAGGGTACGGAAGGCCAGGCAGAGAGAGGTGCAGGGTGAGAGGGGGGGCAGAGAGACGGAGGGGTGCATGAGAGAGCCGAGGAGAGGGGGAGGAGAGACAGAGATGGGAGAGAGATGGAGGGTCACTTGAGGCACAGGGAGCTCGGACCCCCCAACTCTTTGGATTCCAGGGAGATGGGGATGGACTTGGCCCAGGCATGACCCCCAGTCCCCGAATGGCTGGGTGCTCCCCCACTCCACTTCCGTGTCCCACTGACACCTTAAACTCAGCGAGTGTAAGGCTGCGCTGGCTCACCATCGCCCCCACACCTACAACTGGCTCCTCCCCGCCTTCCCCAGAGCTGTCGCTGGGGCCACCAGCCTCCCAGCCAGCATGACCTCGGCTCTTTCTGCATTTCCTGCCACGGTCCTGGCCCACGCCTCACAGCCCCTGCGCTGCTGCGGCCCCCATGCCTCATTCCCGCTGAGCTCTCTGGCGCCGATACCCTAATGGCTCCCTGTGGCCTGTCCTGAGCCTGGCCTAAAGCCTCCCCCCCCCACTCTCGTCCCCGGTCACACCTCTCCCCATCTTGGGTCTGCGCGCGCTGCCACGCTTTTGGGCCCTCTCTCCTCCCATCTCGTGGCCCACCTGTGCACCAGCATCCACCCTGTCTTCCCGGCGTGCCTCACTCACAGCCACCTGCTCTGGCCTGTACCCCGAGGGGACCCTCAGTCAGCAGCTTCCACGCACCGCGAGGTGCGTCTCCTTTGTCCCCACTCACGCCAGTGGGGCCCTCTGAGGGCAGGGTCCAGGCCTCTGCCTGATCTACAGCACCCAGAACCATGCTTTGCCCATAACTGGCATTCGGTCCTCTTTGAGGATGGACGGATGGATGAACAGATGAACACACAACTGCCCCGCCCTGGCCCCTGACCCCACCCCCCGGCCCCAGTCTCACCAATGGGAGTTGACCACCTTGCACAGGGCCAACTCACAGCACATGCGCAGGTTGGCCTGGTGCTCCGCCAGACTGGACGCCGTGCACTTGATGGGGTCGACCTCACAGTTCTCCTCAGATTCGTACAAAGCACGGATGAACTCCCCTGGGGGTGGGGCACAACAGGGAGGGGGTGGTCACACTTTCCAAGGGAGGGCCAGGGGGCTGCCTGGGTTGGAGGAATCGCAGAATCAGGTGTCTGGGGCTCTGGGGTTGTGCGGAAGGGCGCACTTGGGGCTGGGGTGGGCCATACCGATGGCATCCTTGAGGTACTTCTGGCCGATCAGCCTCATGTACTCTTCTATGGCTTTAGTGGCAAGTGTATTCTCGCGGAATATAAGGTGTTCCCGCTCCATGAACCGGTCAACCTCGGACATGGCCATGTCAGACAGGAAGTCCTGGGGGCCAGGAGAACCCCAAGCGTCAGCTCGGCGTGAGCCAGTCTCACACATCTGCCCATCCTCGCAGTCACAGACTAGGGCGCGGCTCCCACCTTGGCCTTGCCCGTGCTCTGCAGGATGTGGACCAGCGCGCTGGCCACCTCCTCCTTGCCCTTGACGTTTAGAGCAGGCTCCAGCACCGCGCACAGCATCCGATAGTGGTTGGTGACGTACTCCGCAAACTCTTTGTACAGCTCCATGGGCAGGATGCTCATGGTCTGGTACCGTGCCTTCAGCCGCACTGCCGGGCAGCCTCCTTTGCCCTTGCCCCCAGAGCCACCCCCGGAGCCCCCGCCTCCACCCGAGCCCATGCCTCCAGACCCCCCACTGCCTGTAGGCAGGGTCACAGGGTACCACTGCTCTGTGAAGTGGCGCCCAGCCAGGGTGGCCACCGGCACAGTCACCAGGCCGACATAGCCCGCCTTGTCCTTCTTGCGCTTTTTGTCTGAGTCACGGTACAGGTGCAGCCGCAGGGCTCGGACAGCCGGCAGGTTGTTAAACTCGAAGTGCTCCCCCCAGAAGACCGTGTCCCCTGAGGCCGCTCGGGGCTTGGAAGTGGTGCGTGCGTACAGCATGTCGTCCAGGCAGAGCTCGCAGTAGTACCGCTTCTTAGGGGGCAGCTCGCGGGCTTCTATGATCCAGAGCTTCAGCACGTTGTCTACCCGGCGGCTGTTGTCCTGGCATGGGGCCGGGGTGGGCAGTGTGGATTAAAGGGAAAGGGCCAGAGACAGAGACACCAAAAGAGAAGAGACGGTGAGCTGGTGGGGTCAGGACAGCAATTGTGAGGTTGGGAAAGGATCTGGGGCTGAACGGAGTCCTCCCCTCAATCCATGTCTACCTGGCACCTGTAACGTATGCCCTTATTTGGAGCCAGGTTCCTTGGAGATGTAGGAAAGTTAAGATGAGAGCATTCTGGGTTGGGGTCAATACATGACACAAAAACTGGTCTCTTCATCACAGGGACACTTGACAGAGACAGAAGGAGCAGGTGGAGCTGGCACACCTGCAATCCCCACTCTGGGAGGCTGAGGCAGGAGGATTGCAAATTCAAGCCCAACATGGCAAACTTAGCAGGATTTTGTCTTGAAGTTTAACAAAAATGATAAAGGGCTGCGGATGTAGCTCAGTATGAAGGCACTGGGTTCAAGAGCTGGGAAGAAAAAAGGCTGTCCTTCGCATTTCAGAGGAAGTGCAGCCTACAGATCCTCGGATATTGGATTTCCAGGCTCCCAAACTATGAGGCGGTAAATTCCCGTTGCCCTGTGCAACGCAGCTTGTGGCCACGTTTTTTTTTTGTTGTTGTTTTTTTTTTGTTTGTTTTTTTGAGACAGGG
Organism: Myocastor coypus; assembly: GCA_004027025.1. NCBI lineage: Eukaryota > Metazoa > Chordata > Mammalia > Rodentia > Myocastoridae > Myocastor > Myocastor coypus. The sequence goes on along the minus strand of PVJA010016295.1, from coordinate 16,092 downwards.
TCTCGCTATGCAGTTGAGGCTGGCCTTGAGCTCACTTTTGTAGCCCAAGCTGGTCTCGAACTCACACTTATCCTCCTGCCTCGGCCTCCCAAGTGCTAGGATTACAGGCGTGAGCCACCACGCCCGGCTTGTGGCCAGGTTTTATAGCAGCCCTAGAACACGTGTACAAGAGAGTGGCCCTAACTGGACCACGGAGTAAGTCCCCGGGGGAAACTGGCACAGCACAACCAAATATATGAAAGCAAAACAGAGTGGAGAACAGTAAAGTCATGGAGAGACAAAAACATAATACAGGATGAGTGGGGCCAAGGCTCCCGGGAGGGTCAGAGACTGCGCGTGCGTTGCTAAGGAGCCAGGTCAGGTCTAGCACCTCTTTTTTTATTATTATTGTGGCTGGCTTAGGGCTGGGGCGATAGCTGAGTAGAATAAGCACCTGTCTGACAAGCACAAGATCCTGAGTTCAATCCCCAGTAGTGCAAAATAAATACATATACATACATACATACGTACATACATATATACATACATACATAAACATCATGGCTGGCTCAGCCTGCCCTGGGGGTGGGGCTTGTGCAGCAGGTGGTGTTCGGGATCGAACCACAGTCTCTGCAGTTGCCTAAGCTTGCCTGAGCAGGCACTTTAGACTGCTAAGCCATCTCGCTGGCCCAGGTCCAACATCCTGAATAGAGTTCCTCTTTAGTTCCTGGTTTGGGGTCTTGTAGTTCCTGACCTTCCCGCTTCAGCCTCTTGAATACGGAGATGACACCCATGCACCACCATGCCTGGCCTGGGACAGAGTTCTGTACCTCGGGACACTGAGAAGCCAGGCACGGCACAGGCCTGTAATCCCAGCCTTGGGAAGCTGAGGCAGGAAGATCACAACTTTAAGCCTAGCCTAGAAACAGGGCAACATCGCCACTTGGAGAGATGAGTCTCCAAATTTACTTAATAATTTTTTTTTCTGCCTCAAAATTTATTTATTTATTTATTTGTTTGTTTGTTTATTTATTTATTTGTCTTTTTGAGACAGGGTCTCGCTATGCAGCTCAGGCTGGCCTTGAGCTCACTTTTGTAGCCCAGGCTGGTCTCAACTCACTTTGATCCTCCTGCCTCAGCCTCCCAAGTGCTGGGATTACAGGCCTGTGCCACCACTCCCGGCTTTCTGCCTCAAAATTTAAAAAGGGTTGGGCAAAGGCCCTGGGTTCAATCCTCCGTACTTTAAGAAAGAGAACAGAGAAGAGTTAGTTCCCTGGAGGAGGGAGACAGGGCTTCAAGCCTGCTGGAACCTGGAATCCAGACCCAGCTGACAGAGCTGGGCGCATTCTCCTGGGAAACAGCACACTCGAGCCAACCCAAATGCGTAGCATCTCTGGGCCACAGGGAGAGACCGCCATGCTGAAACGCACCCTGCCAGGGTTAGAGAAGGCAAAACTGCAGCACAGAGACTGCTTAGCTGCACCCAGGGTGTCCCGCAAGCAGGGTCAGGTGAGCACCTGGCAGGTGTGAGAGGGGCACCTGCCCACCCGCCTGCCAGTGATTGGGGCATCAGCTCTGATTTCCATGGCAGGGAAATAAGACCACAGGGTAGGATGCAAACAATATGGAAAGAAAGAAATGAAGGACACACAAACCAGGGTTTCCCTGCCCGCCAGTGTCTCCCCGACTTCTGTGCCCTGTTCTCCCAGAGCCCCCCTCCTCTAGCCCAGTACTAGGCCCCTGCTTCCCTTGTGGCTGGCCCTCTGGCAAAGTCCAGGGCTAGGAGGTGGCTCCACGGTCTGAGTGCCTGCCTGGCAAGCACAAGGTCCTGAGTTCAATCTCCAGTGTTGTGTGTGTGGGGGAGGGGAATCTGCCACGGTCCCTCCACTCCCCGATACCTTGTTGGGTTTCACTGCCCGCTGTAAGTTCTCGATCCATTTGTCCCTCTCGGCGGCAGACCGACAGGCAAAACATTTCGTTCCTGATGATGTCGTTACCTAGAGCAGGTGAGTGGGGTTGAGGGACAGGACTCCAGAAGAATTCCTGAGAACTAGACCCCCCAACCTCTCTCCCTGCTGGTCTAGAGACTCCCTAGGCCCCAGGATTTCCATCTCCTTGACACCTGCACCTTTGCTGGTTCCCCTGGGTCACACTCCCGGCCCTCAACTGTCCCTGCCCAGGAGACCCCGTACCTCAAAGCAGAACTCCTGGCCTAGGATGGAGCTGTGCACTGGCTTGATAATGGAATCTTCATCCAAGTTGAGCTCCAGGGCCTCGGCCGCACTGCTAGGACTCAGCAAGGACTCATGGGAGTGCGACTCCTTAAAGCTCTGCATCAGCCGGGCCCTGGCGGGCGGGGTGGGGGGGAGAGTAAGGACCCCCGCTCTCGTTACACGCTGGGGGCGCCACCTCATTGGTGCTGTTCTGAACATGGGCTGCAAGGTAAGCTCTCCTGACCCCTCTCCTGACCGGGTTCTCAAGCACATAGAGATGCACAGGAAGAAAGCCCACCTCGTTCGAGGGGAAGGACAGGAGAGGTCTGCAACACTTTCTTTTTTTTTTTGTCTTTTTGAGACAGGGCCTCACTATGCAGTTGAGGCTGGCCTTGAGCTCACTTTTGTAGCCCAGGCTGGTCTCGAACTCACACGGATCCTCCTGCCTCAGCCTCCCAAGTGCTGGGATTACAGGCGTGCGCCACCACGCCCGGCAGTAACACTTTCAAGAAACTCCTCATCCTAGTCAGCCCTTCAAGGGCTGCAAAGCCTTGGGACACTAGGACACTTCAGACCAGAAACAGACTGTGGCAGAAAGAGACAGCGATAGGCTGGGACACTTCCATGCGGAACCTCCAGGCAACCCCAGTAACCACAGCCGCAGTGCAAGAGGAAACCCGGAGAGGAGTGACAACTTAAGATGCGACACCTGTCTGTCCTAGACCTGGCACCCAAAGTACATATAAAACCATTGTTTGGCTCCAACTCTCGGTCAACGAAAGAGTCAAACTGCAGCAAAACCGGGGAGAGTGAAGAAGGAAGAGGAGCCCAGGAAGTAAGAGAAAGCAATGGGCGAAAGGGCACAAGAGGGTAAGCAACAGAAAGGCGTGAGGGCCAGTACAGACTGAGGACGGAGGGGCCAGGGAGGACCACAGGGGCTAGGGAGGACCGCAGGGGCCAGGGAGGACGGAGGGGCCAGGGAGGACCGCAGGGGCCAGGGAGGACGGAGGGGCCAGGGAGGACGGAGGGGCCAGGGAGGACGGAGGGGCCAGGGAGGACCACAGGGGCTAGGGAGGACCGCAGGGCGGGGAGGAAGACTCTCTCGCCGGCAGAGAAAAGAAGGGGCTGGAACGTCAAACCCACACGGCAGAGAGGATGCAGGGTGGGGACACAGGACCAGGACGGGAGCAGAGCTGGAGAGGAGACGGTAGGGGCTGCGGAGTGGAGCAGGAGGCAGCGGGAGGGGCGCCCGGTGTGGGAGCCTCCATGTAGTTATTTATAGCAGCTCCGTCATCACAGGCTCTGGCTGCCGTCAGCGCCACGCTCCCCCGGCCCCCGCCCCCGCGGCCAGGAATACCATGCCCTCGCCCCTCCCCCACCGGCCCCAAATCCATCTCCGGGGACATGGGGGGGGTGTGAATCACCTCATCCCAACCTCTCTGCACCTGCCCGACCCCGGGGGCGGCCAGACGTGAGGGAAAAGAAGGACAGGGTTGTCCCAGGGGAGTGGTAGGGCCGAGGGGACACCCAGAAAGGGACCCCGACAGGCACACAGAGACAGCGGGGACAAAAAGCCAGCCTGGGGGACAGCAGCCCCGGGTCTCTGAGGGCCGCTGCTTCTGCCTTCGCTCTGTGGACACCCTGCAGCCTCTGCTCCGGCTCTGCACACCTCTCCCAGCACCCCTCCCTCTGTCCTGCTCGGCCCCTCTCCAAGCGCACCAGCCACCCCAGCCCTACTCTAGCCTGCTGGCTGCCCCAGTGCGCTGTGCCTCTGCCCTCCCTCAGCCTTCCACCCAGATGCTGCTGCCCCTTCCTTAGGCCCTGAATGTCCCTTCCCGCCTCCTTGGGCCACTGCGCAGCTCCTCTGACCCTGGCTGGAGTTAGTCCGCCCGTGTACCCCCAGCCGCCCCATCTCCCTCCTCATCCCATGTCCTCCGCAGGCTCCTTCCCGGCCCCTACCCACCGGTCATGGTCAGCACTTCGGAAGCGAGGCAGGATCTGGCGAAAGCTGCTGGTCCGGTCAAGTTTGGGTTGTGACTTCGTGCGCTTGATGGAGCTCTTCAGCCTTCGACTCAGGAAGCCTTGCTGGGGTGACAATGGGCACGGGGTGCGGTGCGGTGGGGTAAGTAAGGTCAGTTCTACCTACTCACACCTCAGCAGGGAGTGAGTTCTGGATGGTGTGACACGAGGGAAGGACAGGCGACAGGAGCCCTGACACCCGCGCGTCTTCTTGATCCCAGGGGTGCAGTGCAAGCACACCACAAACACACACAGCTTGGAGCCGGTGGGAGGGCTGGTCTGAGAAGCGGGGGACGGAGCTGAGAAGGGGGCGGCTAGAGCGCGGGGAAGCCGCAGGCACGCACAGTCTTCTCCTCCGGTCCCCCCACCCCCCCAAGAGCCGGGCCCCAGCTGGGCTGGAAGGGAGGGGGCCCAGCTGAGCACATCTGGCCGCGCTTCCAGTCACTCACCGAGGGCCGGAAGGGCGCAGCGGGGGCGGCCTCCATGCTGTACTGCTTCCCCCCTGGGACACTCTTCCTCCGCGAGCGACCCAAGTGGTATTCTGGAGAGGAAGAGAGGGCCCGAAGGGAACTTGGGGAGGGGGCGCCCCGAGACGGGTAGCCGTTCCCACCGCCCTCAGCCCCTGGCGCCGGCCTCACCTACCCCCCGGAAAGCAGCAAGAAGAGCAGCGGCGGCGGAGAGGCTGGTGGCGGGAGGGGGGAGGCGAGGAACCCGAGCCCGAGCCCCCAGAGGGGGACGGAGTGGGAGGTCTTAAGCCCATGGCCGAGGGTGGTAGTCAGTACGAGTGCAGAGGGTCGGGGAACCCAGGAATGCCGACGGGAAACGAGGGCCCCGGTGCCCACCCCCAGGAGCTGGGTGAAAGGTCATTGCCTGCAGGCAGACTCTCCCCTTCTCCCAGCTGCGGACACCCTCCACCTGCCCTGCACCTCCCAGAGCCCCCGTCGGTCTGGAGGCCCCGGGTTGCCTCCCATGACCCCCTCCTGGGCAGGAGAGGGAGCCCCTAGAAGGGTCCCAGGAGGGGACAGAAAATCCAAGGAAGGGGCAGATGCGGGGAGGGAGTAGATGCCGGTTCCACGTGCACTGCAGTGGTTCGGGCTCAGAAGGGACCGGGCGAAAGGGCGGAGGCAAGAACGCAGGGGAGTGGGCAGGATGGACCGTAGGGTTCTGGGGACTCCTCGAGTACGGGCAGAGAAGGAGGGCAGGGAAGGTGGATGCGGCTGAGACTCAGCAGAGCCTGGAGGAATGGCGGTTCCGAGCAGGGAGCCCGAGGCTCCTCTGCCAGAGAATTTGGAAGGGCCAAGGGGCTGGAGGAGAATGAAAGTGGGGGGATGCCAAGCTCCGGTTCCAGCTCCAGAATGGCTGCCCAGGCCTGGGCTCCCCCCCGCAAGCCCCACAGTCACCACTGCAGCCAATGGGGGGGCAGGTGCTGCATCAGGGGCGGGGCCACCATCTCCACGGCAACAAGAAGCTACAGGCTGGAGGGGGGGGTGGACCGGAAGAGCTGCCGTTAACCCTCTAGGTTCCAGAACAGAACCCGGGAGGGCCATAGTACATTTTCATTGTGCAGTTTCAGAGTTTCGAATTCCCCTAGAGTCAGTCCCCAGCTTCCCGTGTCACAGTCACACATAAAAATCCGGATCGCGACACCTAAGAACCCTAGCAGTCTCGCAGGAGCACGTGCAGGCAGCACAGAAGCATTGAGCTATGGGGTTGGGGTGCGTGCACCAAGTCCACAATATAGAGATGAGACAGGGGTCTCCACGCTTATGAAACATACACACAGCTGTGAGCACGGAGCTACTGGGAACCCAGAGACATCGAGGCCCACATGCCCCTTGCACTTGGCCACAGATGGATGTCCGCCTGAGAGGTGCTGGTGTGGACCCCTGATCTGAGCCTCTCAGGCAGGTGTGCGGGCAACATGCTCCAGAGGTGGATGTGAAGCTCTCAAGGCACACACATGTCCCCATGCAGGGAACGCCAGTGTACCCGAGCTGTGTGCCTGAGTACACCATGCCGAGATCCCACAAGGTCTTCTTGTTGCCAAAAGCACAAGCAGCCTTCATTCACAAGAAAACTACAACCACATCCACCCTATCTTGGGACAAGCCTTCCTTTCCCCCGGCTCTTCCCAGCCTCCAACACCGGCATCCATGATCGCTACCAAAGAGCAAATGTGCTCTCACTGTTCCAGGCTGATACGAGTCCGAAGGTCCAGAACGGCTCCTTCCCAGACACATTTCTCCGCATTGTTCTACTATGGCTGCCTGTCTCACTCACTTCAGCGAATAAGATTAGCCACCGTTTTCACACTTAGGCTCCCCTAAGAGAGATGGACAGTCTAACTTTCCATCCACTCAAATTTCACTGTGGAACCAAAGCGTGACTAGAAGGAAAAAGCACCTGCTAGTTGGCTTGCTTGGTTCTTGGAAGTAAGAACACCCCACACAACGGCACAGGAGCCAGCATCTCTGGATCCGCACAGGCACACAGAAGCTGCACATACACGCTCACCAGCACTCAGTGCTGCAAGCAAGAGATTAGCAGAAAAGGGGGGCAGAGTGACAAAAACACAGGACACCCTGTTATCAGTGCTGCACACAGTGCCGGGTACAGGGACACATATGCACACAGAGCAAACCTGGAAAGCACACACTGCGAGGCTGGGTCTCTATGCCCCATCCCTGTGTGATGTATACACGCATGCACACACATCACAGCCTCCTACACAGACCCGTAACACAGGCATTGTGCACACACCCACACATGCACACACCCTGTATACACAACGGCACTCTCACACACAGAGAGCAAGGGTTTGGACTCCCACCCTGCCCACGTCCCCATCTTGCCTGCCCGCGGCACTCCCCTAACCTTCCTTTGGCCGCGTCCACTTCACACCTATTGGCAGCTAGCTGTCAGGGCAGCAGCAGAAAGGATGCCAGAGAAAGAGATCAGGAACCAGAGCAGTGGGCAGCACTCTGCACAGCGACACCGCCTCTGGAAGCCTGAGGGGCCGCTGCTGCTGAGGCAGGCCTGCAGGGAGCAGGGAGCTTCCACACGGGGTGGCCTCCCCAAGCTGCAGGCCCATGAACCTGGCGCCCTTTCCCACTCCTCTTCAGGAGCACCTGGGGCAACCCCAGGCCCCACTCCTGCTCCCTCTGCCCTCCTGGAAGTTGGCCGTTCAGCTCTCTCCCATAGTCCCCTTCTCAGCTCTGTGCTCCCTGGCTGTCCTTGTCTCTGAAGCCTTTCGTCCCCCCTGTCCCCTGTGCCCTCTTCTCCCCACTCTTCCTCTATACCCCACTCTTTCCCTCCTGAGCTTTTCGGTCCCCACTCCCAGGCCAGCCCCAGGCTCACACCTGCCTTCCCAAAGGTGCTTTACACACAGCAAGATTCCAAGGGACACACACTCTCCTCTGCCACCGTGCACCACCCACATCCAGACACGCCCTGGACACCCATGCCGGGACTGACACAAATCCTCAGGCCAACGCTGTGACACCCATGCAAAGACACACACCTGCCAGTAGGGGCATTCTGCTCTTGCGGCTGGCCACACATTCCTACACACGGAGGCTGCTGGGAGGTGAGCCCCAGCAGGGACGTGCATGCTCAGGGTCAGAGGTGACACGGATGGTAGGGCCACAAGCTGCCCTACAAGCCAGCAGCTGGCCCCACAAGCCCCTTAAGCAGAAGCAGAGTAAGACAGGCCACACCTGCACACGACTCACTGCACACGTGTGCATGAGGAACTGGGCCCCGTGTGCACATGGCACCAACACACGGGGACACAAGCACGGACACGAACACACACTTGCACATGGGCTGCCCCCTCCACCGGGACTGAAAGAGCCCCACACACCGGCCGCCCCCGCGCTCTAGCAACCCTGTGGACCCCCGACCTCCGATGCCCCCCTCCGGTTACCATAACTGCCCCCACTCGGAAGATGCAGCGAGAACATGCGGAGGGAGCAGCTGCCGCCGCCGCCGCCGCCACCGCGGCTTCCCCACCCCCTCCCCGCGCCCACGCACACGCGCGCCCCCGCCCCACGCGAGCGCGGCCCCCCAACGCGCGCTCCTGGTCCGTCCGGCCCCGCCCTTACCTCGCACCGCCCCCCGGGGGGGTCGAGGGTGTCCCCGGTGGGGGAAGGGCCCCGCCCCTGCGCGGGGGAGGGGCGGGCGCGGAGGAGAGGGGGCGGCGCGGCCCGGCTGCACCGCCCGGTGCAGTGGGGGACGACGGGGCCCGGGACGGCCGGGACGGCCGGGACGGCCGCGCGGTGACGGCCGCGGGAACGGCTCCCTCCGCCGCCGCTCCCGCCGCTGCCGCCGTTGCCCGGGCCCCGCCGCCGTTGCTAGGCGACCGCTGCTGCCGTGGCCGCCTCTGTCACGAGCCCCGTCGCCCGGAGACAGCGCGAGAGAGACGGGGGAGGGGGACAAGGGGACCCCTAAAACCCAGGCCTCCCACCGTTCCTCCCGAACAGGACCCCCCCCCCCCAAATAAAACGGCGGAGGGAACAGGGGTTGGCGGCTTCACCTAGCAGAGGAGGAGCCCTGGATTCCAATGCCCCTCGAAGGTCCGGCGACCTCTCCCGGGCTGGAGAGGCCACAGCCTCCTTCGGTGGACATCTTCGCAGACCCGATCCCCCACGGCCCCGACCACCCCCGTGTTCCCTGCACACGCTCCATGCCCTCGGCACACTACAGGTCCCTTTGCAGGCCCCCGCCGGCTATTCACTGTCGCTACACACCTATCACCTACCTACCTATCTACACGTGTACACCTATCATCTACCTACCTCCTACACGTGTACATGCCTATGTATCTATGTAGCTATGTATCTATCTGCCTATATCTATATCTCCGCCTCTGGCGTCCCTCCCAATCCCTACTGCAACGCCATACAGCAACCTCCACTTCCACATACCACCCTACCACCAAACGCCGGTCGCAGGAGACCCATGCCTGAGACCCCTGACTGGGATATCAGGGAACAGAAAACGATGGGAAATATGTGGGCAAAGCAGCCAAGCACAGGCCACACGGTAAACGCGCTCTGTGAGCATGTGACCATTCCGACTTGGGCGCACAGGTGTACTCGCGCGCACACGCACACAAACGGATGTGACAGGTATTATTACAGGCTCTATCTATCCACCATCACCATCATCACCACCAGGCTTGGCCTCAGAGAGCTATGTTACCGACAACTTCTCGCTGTCAGAGGCTTCCATGACAATGACACACATCCCTGACCACCTACCCAGGGTCCAGAGCTGGCCTCAAGGGCAGTAAGACCTGGGCCCATTTATAAGGCACCTGAGGGAATATACTTGGGGACAGGCCACTGGCTAAGGGAGAAATTGCAAGCCTGGATCCCTGAAGGTTTGCGGGGCTGGTAGGAGAAAAGGGTCAACTTGGGGCTGCAGGGAATGGGGGACCGGACCCCAGATCCTGGGAGAGAAATGCGGAGGAAGGGGCAGTGGCGAGGGGGTTTCCGGGACCGAGGGCGTCTCTCAGCACCTTGGCTGCAGATCTCTGTTCTCTGCCTTCATCTCCCTCACTGTTCCCATGGAAACCCTTTTAAGCGAACTCAGGAAGACAAAAATCTTTTTTTAAATGACTAAAGAGGGGGGTGGGGACAGAAAGGGGGAGGGAGGGGAAGAGACAGATGGAGAGAGGGAGAGAGTTGGAGAGACAGACTGAACGGAGAGCTCTACAGACAGCGAGCGAGGCGACGGGGGTCTGCAGGAGTTCCACTGGGGACCCTGGGAGGGACGGTGGCTCAAGAGGGGTACAGAGGAAAAGAGGAATCCAACAGGAAAAAGCAAGGGGGCGAGACGGTGCAGAACATAGAAGCAGTTGACGACAGGAAAAAAGGGGCAAGAGAAGAGGGGGCCTGAGGCCTCCAGGTCTCGGAGGAACGGGAGCACCGGGATGGGACAGAGGTCTGGGGAGCTCAGGGAACTAGGTCGCTTGCCCCAAGATCCCAGACCGAGCCCGGGGAGGGGCACGGGCGGGCACACTCGGACAGGATGCTGCAGATCTAAGCAGACTATTTTTACAAGCGCCGGGAAACACAGTCAAACTTCGCTGCTGGAGAGGAAAAGGGGAGCAGAGCGGAGCAAGGACTCGCAGGAGCCTCGGACGCCGGGCCGCGTCCACCTCCACTGCCCAGACGAGGGCGCCGTCGGCCCTCGAGCGCAGACCCCGCCCTCCGCCTCCGCCTCCGCCTCCGCCTCCGCCTCCGCCCCGCCCCGCCCCGCCCCGCCGCCGGGCGCAAGCCTTCGCGGCCGCCGTACCATGCTCGCCGTGGGGCCGCCCCTCCACCGGCACGGAGACCGTGCGTCTCAGCAGTTTGTTGCGGCTGGACTCGCTCCTCCGGTCCCGGATCAGGAGGGGGTGTATCTAGGGGATGCGGAGTGTGTCAGACCTCCCGGCCTCGCCGTCCCTCTGGTCCGCCACCGTCCGCAGGTGGCGCGGGCCGGGTGTCTGCGGCCCACCGACCCTTCTCCCTGCGCTCAGGCAACACCCTCCAGGGCTTCGACTAGACCCCAGCGCTCCGCCACTCTTAGGAGTTAGCGACCTCCGGGACCCGCATCCCCTTGACCTTTGCTTCGTCCACGCTCCTCGCCTTCCTGCCAGCCCCCACCTCCTTTATCCCCTTTTCCCTGTCGCGCTGTCACGGGGGCAGCAGAAGCTGCATTTATAATCAGGAGCCACAGCTTGTCTCCCTCCCACGGCCCGGCTCTCGGCCAGACAGGACCCAAGCTCCCCCCACAGGGCCTGGTCCCCCATCCCCCCCCCCCCCAGTTCTTCCCTAAACCTTAGCTCCAACTGCCCCGGGCAGCATGTCCATCCCAACCTCACCTCCCAGAGCCCAGGTGCCCCAGCCCATCCATTCCCTGCGACCCTGCAGACTGACACTGCCCCAGTTCCACCCAGGCCTTTGCCCCACCCAGCCCTGCCTTCCAACTCCAGATTCCTCCATTCCTGGATGCCTCTTGGGCAAGTGGTCCCTGGGGCTCCTCAGTCTCCCCACCTTTGGGTCCTTTCTTCAGCATGGCCCTCTGTCCTTCATCCTCACCAGCCCCTGCTCCTTTCCTAATTCTTCCTACAGACTCCAAGAACTTGGCCGGAGCCTGATGGCCGCTAGGGCATTACTCAGCTGCTCTCCAGGGCCCAGAACCTGCTCTCCTGGCCACCCCTCCCTGCAGGATCCCCACAGCCCTCCCCTGCTCTTCTCTGGAGAGAAGCACTCCCTCCAGCTGTCCGACCTGTGCGCAGGGTCCTCACACCGCAGCTCGCCCTAACCCCAGCTTTTCCTGCCTGGCCTCACCCATGCCATCTCCAAGTTGCCAGACACACCTCCCTGCCTCTCCAGCTCTGCAAGCTGCCACCACTCCTAAAGCTCACCCTCAAGTCAGCCTCCTGCAGGGCACGCGTTGGGGCGCTTGTCCTCAGGTATCCTGTTCCTCTGATGGACCCTTGGTGCAGACCCTGCTCCCAGACTGGAACCCACACTTCTCTGGCCTTTGCTCCTTCTGGGGGCACCACCTCCCCTATGACTCTCCCTGTTCCTTCACCTTCAGTCCTGCAAAGTCCCCGCTCTGCCCCGCCCTACTTCATCCTCCCTGAACCTCTTCCTCAAAGGAGGCTCTGTCTACACTGACAGCAGGTGGCCTGCGGGTCTTCACGGCCACCAGTGCCAACACCTGGTGTTCCCACCCCTGGCACCTTCAGCCCTGGCATTTCACCCCAGAGCCACTCTCCCCTGACTTCTCCCTGGAGCTCTCTCCCTTTCCTGCACTGCGTCCCAAAGTGGGGCAAGGGCTGGGAGGGGGAGTGGTGAGAGCAGGGGCTTGCTCAGTGGGGGGAGGGGTGCCCCCCAGGCCACTCATTTCCTCCCTTCTCCCAGCCCTTCTGCTTCCCGTCTGCTCCTTTCTAGCCTGCCCCACACTGGATGAGGTCACATCTTGACCGCAATTCTCCAGTCATGTCTCCCGAGCATGGCTCTCAAAGAACCTGTGGCCAAAGTGACGGAACGACTGTGCCTTGACCCAAGCCACTCTCCTCCCCTGCACACGTGGCCTTTCCTGTCGGCCTTCTTCCGGTCTCAGCTCCTCCGGGGACGCACCCCCTCTCTCTTCCGGTCTCAGCTCCTCCGGGGACGCACCCCCCCCCTCTGGTCTCCCCAGTTCCCATGGCCATTTCCCAGCCTGCCCACTCTGCTCACCTCATCCTCATCCAGCATGAGCAGCTGGTTCCCCGAGATGATGCAGAGCCGAGGATTCCAACCAGGACGGTCATACGGGGAATGAATGTATTGGGTTCGGTGCATAGGGGGTCCCCGTACATCTGGGGGACAGAGACACACAGGCACAGTAAGGGAGGTTCTACAGAGGTCTAAGATGCTAAGAAGAAAGTCCACAAAATGGGAGAGGGAGGGCGGTCATGGTGGAGCATGCCTGTCATCCCGGCACTGGGGAGGCTGAGGCAGGAGAATCACTGTGAATTTGAGGCCAGCCTGGGGGCTACAGAGTGACTTCAAGGCCAGACTTGACTTCAAGGCCAGCAAAACCCTGTTTCAAAAAGACAAAAACGGGGCCCGACAGGATGGCTCAGTGGTCTAAAACACCTGCTTAGGAAAGCTTGGGCAGCTGCAGGGACCGCAGTTCGATCCCCGGCACCACATGCTGCACCAGCCCTGCCCTCAGGGCAGGCTGAACCGGCCATAAAAATGAGTGAATAAGCCGGGCGTGGTGGCTCACGCCTGTAATCCCAGCACTTGGGAGGCTGAGGCAGGAGGATTGGTGCGAGTTCGAGACCAGCCTGGGCTACAAAAGTGAGCGCAGGACCAGCCTCAACTGCATAGCGAGACCCTGTCTCAAAAAGACAAAAAAAAAAAAAAAAAGAGTGAATAAACAATCAAAAAGACAAAAAAAGTAAAAGATCAAGAGGGGCACTCCACTGGGCTTAGGAAGATTGCAGTTGAGGGCGCACTCAGCAGGGGTCAAGGACCAGAAGACAAGGCTTTCTATCTGGGGGAAAGAGGGGAGAGGAGTCAGGAGGTGCAGAAGCCCTGCCCGAGACCACAGAGGTGGGGACTACAGGAGGGACATGATTGGGGACAAGTGCAGGGAAGAGATGTCCAGCCACTTGGAGAAGCATAAAGGTGGGGGAGCAGCAAAACCAGCAGAAGAGTTAATACACACAGGTTGGTGGCAGGTGTCTGGGAAGAGCAAGGGATTCTGGTAACTACTGAAGGTGCACCTAGAAGGTAGTGCCTCTCACCAATGAGAGAAGAGGAAACCTAAACCACTGTGGGAAGGAAGGCTCTGTGTGTGTGTGTGTGTGTGTGTGTGTGTGTGTGTGTGTGTGTGAACATTTGGCCAGGAGATTCTGAGAGAGCTAAATATCTGGCAAAGAGGAAGTGGGGATTACTGTCCACAGTCAGAGGTAAATGATGCTCTCATGTGCTACCTCTCCTAGCCCTGCTCTGCTCATCTTTTTCGGGAAGGCCTGGTTCTGGTGGGAAGGACAAAATAGCTTTTGTCACCATCTGGCCATGGAGGGACCAGGGTCAAAGAAGGTAGGAAAGAAGACGCTGTGTTTCAGTGAGCAGAAACTAAATCGGTCTCTTTCTCCATTTTCTGCTCAGCAATACCTGATAGGTGCCATGGGCAGGATGGAAGCCAACTCTGGGCCAAGAGCCTCCCCATGGCCCAGCAAGGAGCGGTGGGAAGAGCACATACCTGGGGACACAGACACACGAAGCTCCCAGAAGACAGCAGCGGGTGACCGAGGTCATCCCCACTCAGGTGTGGCCCTGGGTCCCCCTTCACCTTTGCTGATCTCCCACACCAATCTTGGGGACACACTGGGTCAAATTCTAGGGGAGTTCTAGGGGAGTCTATCATACAGTCCGACAGCAGCTTGATAGAAAACAGGCTTAGGGTACCCACAGGAGGTTTAGAGAAAGAAAAATCAAATTCTGTCCCCTTGATGGGACAATTAACATAGCCATACTGCACAACTGGCCTGAGCTTCACTACAGCGGAGAGCCCTGAGCAGGAGCTCTGAGAAGCCTAGCTGCTTTGCGCCCACAGACATGAGCCTCAAACCTACCCAACCTGCACACCACAGGAAGATGAACCTGCAGGACACACTAGAAACCACTCACTGCCTCAGAAGCATCTCAGAGACCAAACCCAACTGCACACAAAGATCCCCGATACCTAAACTGCAAGAATGCAGACACTGCACACCCGGAGGGAAAATCCGAGTGCACATCACCGGAAGGGGTGCGGGCTGCCGCTAAAGGGAGCATTTTAGACTTGGGGACCACCTTTCTCCTGGGAGTAGGAAGGACATAGAAAACCTAGGAGCAACTCTGGAAATACACAGAGGAGTGCATACAGGCGCGCCTGTGCACACACACACAGAGTCTGGATTTAGGAGAGAATCGTGTGGGTCCTGGGCCACAGGAACATGGCTGAGAAAGAGGGGGAAATGTACTGGAATGAGGTGCTCCTCAGATAGGGACCCCTTTCAGCTCCTCTCCCAACCACCAACCTCAGTACCTTTGCACCCCAAATCTCCAACCCCCAGGAAGTGGAGGAGACATGGAAAGAGGGGTGCTGCAGCCTGGCGTGTGAAGGGAGAGTGAGTAGGCACAGAGGGGGCGCCAAGGCAGGGAGCGGGGCGGGAGCCAGGCTGGGCTGGGGAGACACGCGCGGCAGCAGGGCTGGAGCAGAACACGGCAGCGCAACTTCCTCGGGACACAGGATACACCAAAAGGGCGCAGTCAGACAGTGGGCTGAGGGCCTCACAGGGACCAGGACACGGCCAGGAAGAAACAGCAGAGAGGTGGACTAGGTATGAGGGGGCTCCCAGACAGCAGAGCCAGTGAGAAATGCCTATCAGAGAGGGGACCGATACAGGGGAAGGACTGAAGGGGGACTCATATAAGCAACGGACACCATATGGGGGGAAAGATATAGGTGATGGACAGCAGAGGAGAGGAGGGGGAATGGAAATAAGGATGGGGTGGGGGGAGGGGCTCAAAAGTGGTGAAGTGCAGAAAGCACATTAAGGCCCCAGAGGCTGCATTCCACCGGTCAAGAGCCTCAGTTAGGGTTTGCCTCCCAGGCAGCATCTTCACCTGCCTCTGCTCCCGTCACTCAGTCTCACCTGCATCCCCCCACCCCCAAAAAGCCCCCACACATAATCCGGCCCTCCCCCTGCCCTGCCTCCCCTCCCCCACGGCTCTCCCTCTCCTCTCTTCCCTCCATCTGGACCGCCACCCCCCCACTGCCTCCCTCTCTCTCCATCTGGCCCCTTCTCTCCATCCTCCTCTTTTTCTGATCCCTTCCATTCTCTGAGCCCCCCTTGGTCCCCCATCTCCCCATCTTCTCAGCTTCTGGTATTCACCGGTGTATTTTCATGTCCCCCTCTCGGTCTCTCCTCTGAGACTCTGTGTCCCCGGTATTTTCCTGGCCACTCAGCGCCCACCCCCAAATGGTTTCTGCAGCTCTCCCCAGCCCCACTCCCACCTCCCCACCCCTCTGGCGCTCTTTCCCCCCATCACTTTCCCTTAGCCCCCTCCAAGCCCTGTTTCCTGGCCCCTAGGCCCCTTACCTGCCCCTCTCCCTCCAGTCTCCAACCCCTGCCTTCCCGGTCCTCCCCTCTCCCTCCATTCCCGCCGCTCCCGGCCCTCCCCCGCCCCTCCCCCTCCTGCCCCCGCCGGCCCTCCCCCTCCCCCGCCGCGTACCTCGGAAGGGGGCATAGGACATCGCGGGGATGCTCCCCCGATGGATGGAGGCGCGAGACCTGCTCATCAGGCCTGGGGGGAGGGGACGGGGGACGGGGGAGAAACAGAAG
>PVJA010016294.1:0-43696 GCA_004027025.1 Myocastor coypus | reverse complement strand
AAAAAAAAAAAAAAAAAAAAAAAAAAAAAAAAAAAAAAAGAAAATTAGGCTTTGACAGGAGGTCATCTTTTGAAATGACCCTTCTAAATTTCAAGACAGTGTCTTTTATTTTTTTTAAATTTTATTTTATTTTTTTCTTGTTTCAGAACTTTTGTTTGTTTATTTATCTTTATGGCCAGCTCAGTCTGCCCTGAGGGCAGGGCTGGCACAGCATGTGGTGCCGGGGATTGAACCACGGTCCCTGATGCAACCTGCAGGCGCTTTAGACCACTGAGCCATCCTGCTGGGCACAAGACAGTGTCTTTTAAAGTGCCAAAGTGGCCTAGCATTTGTAGTCCCCCTTCCTTAGTCTCCCAAGTAGCTGGGACTACAGGTGTGCTACCTCACCTGCCATATTTGGTCGTTGACTTTGACCTTTCCAATTCCAGCAAAGGAGGAAAAAGGGACTTCTCCAAAGTGGCCCTGGGTGACACCTGGTCTTGAGTACAATGCATGATGTGGGACCAGGGTGAGACTCCATTTCTTTCCTAAGGCAGCGAACCCCTGAGATTCCACGGGTCAGACCCAAGCGGGATGCAGCCTGGAGCTGTGAGCCCCTCTAATCTACAATCAAGTAGGAGCTCTGGACTCAGGGTGGGGAAGGCTTAGCCAGATGTCAGGATGGTACCCCAAGTGCGCCACAGTGACACAGGCGTGTTGCTCACAGCTGCCTAACCACCGACCTTTTAAGGGCCCAGAAAGGGTGTTGACCGTAGGGGCCTTTCTGTTGTTTCAGTGTGTAAGGGCTAGTTTGTAGACTACTTTTTTTCCCCCCCCATTTTACTTTATTTAAACCTCATTTTTATTTATTTGTGTTATGGCCGGCTCAGCCTGCCCTGGGGGTGGGGCTGGTGCAGCATGTGGTAGTGGTGCTCCAGCCGATGTCCCTGTGGTTGCCTAAACTTTCCTAGGCAGGCGCTTTAGACTGTTGAGCCATCCTGCCAGCCCCAGTTTATAGATTACTTACTTTGTATGTTGGGAGATGACGTGTTTGGAAAACAGAAAGATTTGGCTTCTGTTTTCCAAAAGGTGGATGTAAGCCGGGCGTGGTGGCTCACGCCTGTAATCCCAGCACTCGGGAGGCTGAGGCAGGAGGATTGGTGCGAGTTCGAGACCAGCCTGGGCTACAAAAGTGAGCTCAGGACCAGCCTCAACTGCATAGCGAGACCCTGTCTCAAAAAAAAAAAAAAAAAAAGGTGGATGTAGCGGGGGTGACACCTGTAATGCCAGCACTCAAGAGGCTGAGGCAGGAGGATCGCTGTGAGTTGGAGGCCACCCAGGCTACATAGCCAGGCCCCGTCTCAAAAACATCAACAACAAACAAAAATACATGTGCACATATACATACCGACTCACTTCTGTTGTTTAGCGAACACTTTTGGGGGGATAATTCCAGGAGAACCAAGAAGCCGGCATTTGCCTCTCTGCTGAGAATCATCTGGATTTTACCAGTTGTGCTACTGACATTCCTGTCTTGTTCCAGGGTTGAATCCGGCACACTGCGCTGCCTGGAATCAAATGTCAACCTGTACATTTTAACTTTTTTATTTATTTATTTATTTATCTATTTATTTATTTATTTGTCTTTTTGAGACAGGGTCTCACTATGCAGTTGAGGCTGGCCTTGAGCTCACTTTTGTAGCCCAGGCTGGTCTTGAACTCACACCAATCCTCCTGCCTCACATTTTAACTTTTAATATTTTGGGCCAGAGGGTTAGGGAGACAGCTCAGTAGAATAAGCACTTGCCTGGCAAATGCAAGGATCCAAGTTCAATGCCTGGTTCCACACGTGCACACACACACACACACACAAACACACACACACAAATATATATATATATATATATATATATATATATATATATATATATAGAGAGAGAGAGAGAGAGAGCCAGGAGTACACCCAGGGCCTTAAGCACCCTAAGCATGTGCCCTGCCACCAAGTGACACCATCAGCCCTTTTTTTTGGGGATACCAGGGATTGAACTCAGGACCTTGCACTTGCCAGTCAGGTGCTTATGCTGCCGAGCTATCTCCCCAGCTCCCTAACTTTTTAGAATCATTATAGATTGGGACTGGAGATATAGCTCAGCGGCACAGCACCTGCCTGGCAAGCGCAAGGTCATGAGTTCGATTCCTAGCACTCCCCCCCCCAAAAAAAAAGAATAAAAAAGCATCATTGTAGATGAACTGAAAATTACAAAGTGTAGCAATCCTACGCACACTTCCCTGCTCTCCCCAGCTGTGTGACATCCTCAGTAACAACACCCAAACTGTGAAACCAATACTGGTACAAAGCTTGGTGTGATGAATACATACACATGTATATTTAAAGTTAAGCAGAGATGGCTTTTATAACATGCATCTGCACGCTGTAACAGACATCCACGCTGGAAATGGGCTCATGCATGTAACATATCTTGGTCCTTTTCAAAGTCTTTGCCCCCTCCCTTATGCCCCTGCATGCTGGCTTTGAATTACCAGTAGTTCTCCTTCCTCAGCCTTCTGCATGTGTGTCAGGATGACAGGCGTGCGCCACTGCACCCACCTCGATCCCTTCCTTATGAGCAGGTGCGTTTCCGGGTGAGTCCTCTCCGGGCATTCACTTCCTCTTGTGTTCATGCTGGCGTAATTAAAAGCCAAGCTAGAGAAGGTTCTCGCCAGTGACCTCCCCTGAGCTCAGCCGAGCAGACTGGCAAGATCACAACCCAGAGCTCGGCCCCTTTACCTTACAGCCTGGGCCCTGCACCAGCTGCCCGTGGGGGAGGCAGGCATTCTTTTCTTCTGCCTAAAACCCCAGCAAAAATGTCAGCACTGCAGCTCAGGCACCCTGTGGCTGTCTTGTCAGACCTCCCTTGAGGACCAGGCTCCATGGTCGCAGGTCGCCAGCACTGCATGCCAGGCATGGTGGCACCTGGCTCTAGCCCACACCAGGCTCCCCGGGGTGGGTAGCGGAGGGGGCAGTGTGCGTAGGGTGCCAGTGAGGGTCACTACGAAGGGGCCCGCCCTTCTGAAGCTTGCAGCTGCCTCTAGGCTTTCAAAACACAATGCCTAGCTGGACAGGGTGGTGCAGGCCCGTCATCTCGGCCCTTGGGAGGCTGAGGCAGGAGGATCACTGCAAGCTCAAGGCCAGACTGGGCTAGTGAGACCCTGTCTCAAAGAATCAAAAAGAAAACAAACAAATAAACAAACAAACAAAAAAACTCCACTTCATGGGGAAAGGGTATGTGTGCACCAGCTTGGCTTAGTCATTTTATTTTATTTATTTATTTATTTTTTTCTTGTTTCAGAACCTTTGTTTGTTTATTCACTCATTTTTATGGCCGGCTCAGCCTGCCCTGAGGGCAGGGCTGGCGCAGCATGTGGTGCCGGGGATCAAACTGCGGTCCCTGAAGTCGCCCAAGCTTTCCCAAGCAGGCGCTTTAGACCACTGAGCCATCCCGCCAGGCCCCTTGGCTTAGTCATTCTCTGGAGCCCTGGGCCTATCTTCAAGCACATGGGTAAGAAGTAGACCCATGGGATCAAAACCAGACGCCCATTTGCAAGGTGCTGGGATTGAACCCAGGGCCGTACACATGCTTGGCAAGTGCCATATAGCTGAGCTACATCATCAGGCCTATTTATTTATTGTCTTTTTGAGACAGGGTCTCGCTATGCAGTTCAGGCTGGCCTTGAGCTCCCTTCTGTAGCTCAGGTTGGTCTCAGACTCGCACTGATCCTCCTGCCTCAGCCTCCCAAGTGCTGGGATTACAGGTGTACGCCACCACACCTGGCTTGACACCAGACCTTTTTAATATTGAGTAGGATCTACGTTGCCCAGTGAGGCCTTCAACTTACCACTGTCCTGCCTCAGCTTCCTGAGTAGGGGAGAACAGAGGTGTTTGCCACCACGCCCAGAGGCCCGGGTGCCCCTTCCTAACTGCTGTACACCTTAATCACCTGTTCTTGGACTTCCGTTTCCTTCTCTGCAAGATGGGAGAACGCCAGCATCTCCTGTGTGTTGTAGAACCTTTAGTGCCCAGCACAGAGCCTTATACTCAGTGAGAGCCCCTCAGTGCTGGTAGCTGCAATCCCGAACTTCTCCCAGCCAGGGGACGCCCACACCACCCTTGGGCCTTCTGCCCTCAGCTCCGCACAGGGGCTGCCAGGGCAGCTAGGCTTGCATTCCCCTGCAGCCCTCACCCACCAGCGAGGCAGCGGGCGGCTCCGAGCATCCGGGCGTCTCTGCTGGGCGTCTCCCGGCATCCTGCTGCCTCCCCGCGGCCCACAGCGCGCAGCACTTCTAGGGCAGTATACTTGCTGATTGCTTCCTGCTCTATTACTCACAACAACCAGCTAAGACACTGCCAAAGAAACACTCACAGCTGGCCGCTCCGTGAGCCCGGACCTGTGCGTAGGAAGGAGACGGGGGGAGGAGGGAGGCGGAGGAGAGAGCCTGCCTGGCAGGGGGCCCGCGCCCAGGGAAGAGTGCCAGGGCGTCCTGGAAGAGGTCTATGAACCCCTCATTTCCAGGCCAGTAAAGCCAACAGCTGCCTGGGAGAAGGTCGACTCTCGTCCTAGCACCCTGTCAGAGAGAGCTCTGTGGGGAGCCAGAACTAGGGAGACAGACTAGAAGTAAAATTTCAGCCAGGCCCTGTGGAGTCCACCCATTATCCCAGCACTCGGGAAGCTTGAGGCAGGCGGGTTGCTGGACCCCAGAAGTTTGAGACCAGTCTGAGCAACATAGCTCAAAGTGAAACAAAAACAAAATAAAATACCAAAACTGAGGTGTGGTGGTGCATGCCTATAATCCCAGCACTTGTGAGCCTGAGGCAGGAGGACTGCCATGAGTTTCAGGCCAGCCTGGGCTACATAGTGACACTCTGTCTCAAACCGTACCCCACTTCCTAGAAAAACATGTAGCTATCATGATTCTTGGGAAGGTACAAGACCCTGCACCCCCCGGGAGGGAGGGGAGAGCGGCCTGACACCTCCTCAAACCGGAAGTGTGTGCCCCTGGGGCTCCGGGCACCTGCACTGGACATGGTGTGCTGGGTACCCACAATTCACAGAGGACAAGGGGTGCCCCAGGTCTCAGGGGACAGACCGTCCATGGGCAAGGGGTGAGGCATGCATGCAAAGTGACAGAGGCCAGCAGTGCTGCAGGGGAGTGTGTCTCATGGAGGGTGGGAGGAAGGACAGCACTCAGGAGCAGCTGCTAGGACTCGTGGTGGTGACAAAGGGGACAGGGAGGCTGAGAGAGGACCAGGCCTCCTGGGCTGCTGGAGCCTCGGCACGTTCCAGGGCTCAGAGGTGCGCCAGTGTCCATCTCAGAGTCCAGCTGGCTGCACCACAGGGCACAGAGAGATGCTCTGGTCCCTCACCACCCAAGCTGTCCCCAGCTATGCCCATGCTGTGCTTCCTCCACCCGGACGCTGAGTACTGGGCCAGCCATGCGGGGCCCTCGCCTCGCTCTCTCTGCCTTTGTTTTCCTGCAGTACCGAATGGATCAAGGAGGCTTTGGCACTGACGTCCGTGGAGCCCACCGTGGAGGTCACCCAGCCACCCACCACCATGGTTTAAGCCTGCCTGAGAACCAGGAGGTGGCTGCAGGGTCCTCTCCTGAGGCTAAGGCAGCGGCCACCAAGGTGGTGCCTGGAAGCCAAGCCACTCTCGGGCAAGCAGCCCCACGCAGCACAGTCCTGCTTGGGTTTCTCAGGATATCCATTCTTCTGACCCCAGGCATGGCAAGGACACAGGCCCACGGTGGGAGGGGCCGGTGCTAGGGCGGCCATACATGACCACGCATATCCAAGGTGCACAGTGACCTCGAGATCTATGGGAACTCGCTCTGCCCGGGCTTCCCCATGACCAGAAGACCTGGTCCGAGGGCAGGAAGGGTACACAGAAGCCTGGTCCACTCCTGCAGATGACTTCCGCCCAGGCTGGGCCTGGTGTGAGACAAGCCTGCTCCAGGCAAGGCATTCTCAAGCACAGGCCCTGAGGAGACTGGCTTGAAAGGTTTCTGTGTTTTGTTTCGATTTTTTGAAACAGAAGAGTTTTACTGTGTCACCCAGGCTGGCCTCACACTCACAGAGATCATCCCGCCTCAGCCTCCCGAGTGCTGGGATCGAGGATGTGTAGCATGAAGTCCAACAACTTGAAAGTTCTGGAGCTCCAAAACGACCCTCAGGTCCTCTCCGGCACAAGGCTTCCCAGCCGGGGCGGCCACCCTGGTCCCCCTTGCCCTGAGTTCCTGGGATGAAGAAGGGAACTGCTCTGAGCAGGTGCTGTGGCCACCATTAACTATTTCCACCCTGCCTTGGTGCTGGTGGATTACGGACCGAAACCTCCGTACACTGTGTGCCAGATAAACCTTTTCCCCTGACCTCTGGGCGCTGGCCTTTGTCTTGGCAAGGAGAAAAGGGTCACTAAGACCCAGCCTGCTTCCCCCTCAGCAGATGAATGATGAAGAAAACGGACTTACGCACAACATGGTCTTACGCAACCACGAAGGAGGATAGGGCCGGCCACATAGCTCAGCGGACTAAAGCCACTGCTTTGGCACAGCCCAGTGGCCGGGGTTCGATCCCCAGCATGCTGTGCCGGCCTCACCCCTGGGGCACGCTGAGATGGTGACTGAGACTGGGCGCGGTGGCATGTGCCTGTAATCCCATCGCTTGGGAGGCTGAAAACGGGAGGGTCACTATGAGTCTGATCTACATAGTAAGACCCTGTAGGTCCTGTCCTAAATTAACACAAGAAAAAAAGGATGAACTTGGGTCACCTGTAGGCACAAAGGATGCACCCGAGGTGACAGTGTTCAGTGTGGTGAATCAGACACACAGAGTTAAATGACACGTAGTGCCTCATACACGAGACACCCAAAGAATAAATCAGTCGAAGAGCAGGATACCAGACAGATCATGGAGAGCCAGATCTTCAGCAAACGGGAAAGGAGACCGAGAGATGGGGCGAGGTGGGGCACATAAGAAGAACTGAGGTGTGCCACGTACACGTAGCTGCTACCCCACGCGCATGCCCACAATGGACTGAAAAATAAACAAGCTTAAATAACCTGGAAGCCAGCGTCCTGGGTGCTTGCTGGGAAACAGAAAAGGGGTCTCTCTGGGGGAGGGAAAGGTTGAAAGCAGGCTATGGCCATCTACAACTGTCCTCTAACAAGACGTGAATCAGAAAGCAGCCAGGCGTAGGGGTGCATGGCACACACCTGCAATCTCAGCACTTGGGTGGCTAAAGCAGGAGGGCTGCTGGGAGTTTGAGGCCAGCCTGGGCTACACAGTGAGTTTAATATCAGTTGGAACTAGGTAGCAAGACCCTGTCTCAACATATAATACAGTACTATGTATATTACTGTATTACACATTATAGATGTGTACACGTAATACATGCACATGGGGACACATAGGAAATGTGATTATACTGGATCCCAACCGAACCCCGACAGAAATGTGGAGAATTAAAACATCCTGGGGAGAAGAGGTTTCCAGGGGCCGCCCCAGTTGCCTGCCCTCCTGGTCACCTGTCCCCCACCCCAAGCCTCAGGGAGCCATCACCCCAACCCTCCCTTGGCCTAGGTTGCTCTGAGGTGTGACCCTGGCCCCTGGGGTACCAAGAAAGGCTTCTTGTCCTACAGGGAGAGCCCAGAAGAATTCTGGGAACTGGAAGGGGTCAAGGACAGAGCCTGAGGACACAGAGCACACAGAGACCCGGGTCCCTGGCTGTTGTCCACCAGGAAGACACTCCACTACAGACATCTTGTTCAAATAATAAATTCATAGGGCTGGTTCCATGGTACGGTGCTTGTCCAGCACCCATGAGGCCCTGGTTCCACCCTCAGCACTGGAAAAGCAACATTCTTCTGGAGCAGGACTTTTTTTCTTTGTTTGAGAAAGGGTCTTGCTCTGTAGGCCAGGCTGGCTTTGAACTACATCCTCCTGTCTCAGCCTCCCACCCTCAGTGCTGCGAGACTGCAGCTTGTTTTGTGGTTACTGGGACTCGTGCCCAGGACTGTCATACTCAGCTACCTCCCCATCCCTAGCTCTTTTTACATCGCTTTTTTTTTTTTCTTAAGACAAGATCTGCTAAATTGCCCAGGCTGGGAGTGAAGTTTCAGTCTTCTTGCCTCAGCCTCCCGTGTGCTGGGGTCACAGGTGTACACACTGTACCGGGCTTAAAGTGAGATTTTCTTATAGTTGCAACTGGGGGTATCCCAGTTTCTCTGTCCAATAACCTAAGCATGCTGAATGTCACAAATTACAATGGGAAAAGTGGAGCCAAAACTCCTGTCCTAGCAGCAAACCTGGGGCGCTGGCGTCTTCCCTCGGTCACACCAGGCTTCAAGGCCCATGGGTCCAGTCCTGATTGCAGTGATGATTTCAGAACCTCAAACACTTCCAAAGGAGGCTTCGGCCCAGAGAGCAGCTATGACACACCTGGAATTTGGAGAGAGCCCAGCCCCCTCGCCCTACAGACAGATCCAGCCCAGTGGGCCCACCACCCGCTCCGCCAACACCACCATGAAGGGAAGCCTGTCACACTGGCCGACAGCCCTTTCCCTGGCTTGCCACCACCCTCACAAACCTGTCTGGTTTTGGACTCACCCGACCAATCTGCCATGAAGCAACCAGGCTCCAGCCGGACAGTGAAGCATGCCTATAGTCCCAGCACTTGGGAGGCTGAGGCAGGAGGATCGCTGCAAGTTTTGAGGCCAGCCTGTACTACACAGTGGGACCCTGTTTAAGAAAAAAGAAAGCAAATGTAGATCGTGTAATAAAAACAAAAAGCACCCAGATTCCACAAAAGCTTTCCTTTCTGCATCAAGCAGGTAAAATAAAAAATACTTTTCTAACTCACCAGCCATGTTTCTACCCACGAACCCAGCAACTCTCTCCTGAAGCAAATTCCCCATGTTCCTTGGGGCCTATGCTCTTTTGCTCAGGTTGGAGATGGGGAGCAAAAGGGAAGGGAGGTCACCTCTTTGGTGGCCCAGGGCGGCAGGCATCGCTAGGGACTGCCACCCAGGCGGCTGGCTCCACCTGTCTGACCTGCTTGTCTTGCCACCTCCTCTGCCTGGCACTGCTGCCAGGAGTGGGTTTGCTGCTGAGCCCATGCCACTGTGACCTGCCCCCAGCGAGGCGGGCACTGGACCTCCCTCCTGAGTCATCTGGGCTCTAAACCTACGGCTGGCACAGGGAAAGAAAGTGGGCAAGAGGGAGAGGGGAGGAAGGAAAAACCCTGGTGCCACACTACCCGTGGTCGCCACAGCCACCAGGTAGGGCCAGGTGGGGCTGTGCATAGTGGCACCTGGGGAGGGGCCAGGGCTGCCCAAGCCCAGGCACGTGTTTCTGTGCCAGCCAGAGATGTAGCATAGACAGCAGGGGCCAAAGAAGAGCTGTGGGCACGGTGCCATCTTGCCAGTGCCGCCCGGCATGACACTATAGAGCCCCATAAGGACACCAGGACCTGGTTTCCCAGGGACTGCATGAGACACAGCCTGGCCTCCTTTCTGCCCAGGACAGATGGTCACCTGCTGCCGGGCACGGCCGGGTGGGGGTCTGGGCCCAAGCGCTGGGTGTGTCTGGGCTTTGCTCAATCTGCTCCCTGCTCAGAGGTGACCCAGACCCCGTCCAGCTACACATGCAACTTCCGGTTCAGACACTGCTGCCGGGGGCAGAGGGCAAAGCTCCCCAAGGTCAGATGGCACCGGCTGTTGGGTCAGCTGCTGGTTGTAGGGTGCGGGCTCACCCCAGTGAAGGGCCGCACTCAGGGACTTCTCCATGGGACAAGCGCTGGTGGGCACGCCCTTGAATACTTTCGGGAAGTATTCACCAAGTACTTCTGCTTGGACCAGTAAGACAGCGCCTCGCAGATTCACATTCGGGTCCCATGATAAGTCACCCGGGATCTGCCCTGTCGAAGGTTGCTTGTGGTGAGGGCCGGTGAGTCACTGGGGGCCGGTGATGAGGTCAGCTTCTTGGGAGAGGAACAAAGGGAGCCATCATGTGACTGGGTGGGTGGGGATGCCGGAGCCCTGTCACAGGGGCCTCTGATCTGACCCAGTGGGACTTACAGGAGGGAAGGCCATGGCCACGTGGGGACAGGTTAGGCTGGATCTAGAGTAGCGACTGCAGGGCCCAGGAGGGTCCCCATGGCCTTGGACAGCCTGGCCCAATGTCACTCGCCCAGCTCCCACGCCTCTACACTTCCTGCTGTGGGGTGCTGATCAGACCTCAGCCGCCATCACTGACAGGACCCTGGGGCCACAGAGTGGTGACAGTTCCTCCTGGATCAGGGCAGGTGTTGGAATCTGGAGGGGCCCCTGGGAAGTCACCCTGGGGTGGGTGGAGATTTATCAAGCTGATCCCTCAGACCCCTGCCCAGCACCCTGAAGTGATACCAAGGGAAAAGAGGTCTGGCGGTGACATCCTCACCCAGCAGGACAGCAGAGGACCTCGGCTGGCAGGAGCTGTACAGGTGACAGGAGCTCTTGCATTCCTGTCTCGCCTGAGTAAGCCACAGCCTGGCTCCCCTGCCTGAGACTGCTGCTGTCTGCTTTCCTGACCGGCCAGACCAGCAGGATGGGACGAGCGGGCGGCCACTGTGGGGGCGGGGGTGGGGAAGCTCTGCACAGTGCCCGGTGGGGGCAGGGCTGCCCAGCTCCCCTAGAGCAAGACAGGGAGGCCTGGGGTCCTGGGTGCTGCATCTGGGGCAACCCAGAAAGGCCTGGGTTGAGCCCAACATCACACCCCTGGTGCTTTGCCCGGGTGGCTACCATGTACACCAGAGACTACCCCTAGTAGGTGGCAGATAGGGAGGGTAGCACCCCAGCCTTTGAAGTCTACAGGGACTCAGGGTGGGGTGTGGACAGAAGTCACCCAGCCTGTTAACTTCATCTGCAGTGAACCACCTGACCTTTTCACTGGCTTTATGATTATAACATTCTAGAGGTAGGTGTGAGAGCTCATGCTTAGAATCCTGGCACCTCTAGGAGGCTGAGGCAGGAGGGTTGCTTTGAGTTTTGAGTCCAGCCTGGGATATGTATAGCATGAACCTCTCTCAGGAAAAATACTGTAAATAAAGTCAAATTCTGAAAAGACATCAGAAAGAAAGCATGGGTCTGGGTATCTTGAGGATGGGGCCTACGGCTTGGGAAAGTGCCTACAGAGTCCTTTCTAAAGACTCATAGTGGGCTGGGGAGATAGCTCAGTAGAATAAGTGCTTGCCTGGCAAGCACATGGGCCCGAGTTCAATCCCGGGTTCCGCAAAAGCAAAAACAAAAACCAAACCAAACAAAAAAATAATAATAATAAAAAAATAAAATAAAATAAGAAAGAAAGAAAGAAAGAAAGAAAGAAGACCCATAGTAATTGAGTCAGGTCATCAGACTCCAGAAAACTGTACCCCAGTGAGCACTACAAAGGACCAGGGAGAGAGGACAGGCAGACGATGACACAGCTAGTGCTCCATCCAGGGAAGAAATTGAGCCTGGAAGGTCATGGCTGGCATGCAGGAGGCTGCTGGGTCTGGACAGAAGCCACCTGCAGCCCGTGAGTGACGAGAGGACGGGTGTCACACGTGGCGAAGCACTGGGTCCCGCTGGCACCTTTATACTCCGCGCCTCCCTGAGCTGCCCTTGCTGGCCGGCATCACCACCACGACCTCTGGAACCAGCTACCTGCTTTCCTGATCACCCTACTGGTGACCTGGGACCCCCTGCCCCTCACCTACCTGTGGGCACCAGGGAAAGGCTGGCTTTCCTCTTGCTCAGACAGCTGCAGCCTCTGTGGATGACCCACACAGGTGTCCCCTTGGTCACCCACTTTCCTAAGCTCCCTGGCCCTTTAGCAGAACTTGACTCCCAGAACCAGGGAGGGGGTGGGGGAGCGGGGTGGGCAGGGGCCGATGTGGGGGCAGGTCACACCCATCTCTGCTAAGGACTAAGGGTAAAGGGCAGCCTGCTCCTCACTGTCAACGGGATCTGGAAGCAGGATGACAGCCCCAAAACCCATCAGAGCCAAACAAACTGCCTTGACTGGTGAGGGTGGGGGGTGTCACATGCTGTGAGCTTGTATGCCAAGCACCAAGGGAGTAATCCCCGGCACTGGGGAAGCTGAGGTGGGAGGATCCCCACAAGCTCGAGGTCAGCCTGAACAGTACAGTGAGACCCTATTTCAAGGGAAAAAAAGATGTCAAGGTTCCAAAGTCAATGAGTTTCAGAGCAGTGACAAAGCTCTGGTTGTGCACTGAGATGATGTAGACAGAGGCTGACGAGAGGCCCTCCCTGTGTGACTTCAGAAGAACGAAGATGTGTCATATACGTGTGCCAGTGCCCTGCAATGCATGTAGTCATTACGTACTACTGCACACATGGACTAAGGAAGCAAACAAACAAACAAACAAACAAAAAACCCAGGGGGGCCCGGCGGGATGGCTCAGCTGTCTCGGAGTGCAGGAACTCTGCAGGCAGTGGTGCTCTGGGTGTCTCCTGAGCTTAGGTTAAGCTGCCTCTTGGAACAGGGGCTACCCTGCCAGAAGTGACAGCACCACGAGCAGGCAGGGTCCTGCTGTGACAGCTGAGCTCCAGCCTCTGCTCTACCCTGGACAGCTGTGCCTCCCTCTCGGTGGCAGGAGACACAGAGGTGGGACATGTCACCAGGTCCCCCAGCTCCAGGAAGGTGGACTACACAGAGCCTGAGATGGGACCAACGTGGGCCCTAAATCTAGCAACAAGTGTCCTTGGAAAAAGGCAGATAGAGTTTGAGGTGCGCAGAGACGGGGGACCGCAGCAAGGTGGCCAAGGCGCAGCAGGCGCTGTTGAGCTACAGAGCGAAGACTGGGAGTGTAGCTCAGTGGATTCTGGCCTTCCGGTCCCCACGACCGTGAGACCACGGATGCCTGCTATTTTGAGCCACCCCGTTTATAGCCATGGGTTACTCCCAGCAGCCACCGGGAATGCACCAGCCCCTGGGGCCACAAAGAAACTAGGTGAGCGACACACAGGGGAGCAGGAGCTGAAGGTTCACGGGACACAGCATTAACTCAGGCTTCACGCACTTCACTCACCTAACCAGGGCTGGAATCTCACACCCAGCAGGAATTCAGAAGAGTGACAGGGCAGAGAAGAAGGGGGTTGCTGAAATCAGCCTCACTGATAAGGCCAAGAGGGGAACAGAGGCAGAGAACAACAGAACCACAGAGATCCTGCAGCGCATACTCGCCAACACGAGCAAAGGCCCTGTGGTCAGGGTGGAAGTTTCCGGCTGCTGGCGACACGCACAGCACAGTAGCGTGGGTACAAACGCAGCATCTCTCTCAGCATGGAAAGGCAGCACGCTGCTTCATCTGCGCACAGGAGCAGGGGACTTTCTGAGGGAGAGGCGGCAGGGGAGCTTCACTTCTGTCTGCTCCTACACTGAGTAGAGGTTTTTACTCAGGAAGCGGTGCTGGCCACCACAACGCACAGAAGGTCACCTTGGAGCCCAGGAACACTTCCTGACAAGAGTCCAGGGGACGCACTGGCCTCCTTCGTCTGCTAAGTGGGTGACTCCCTGAAATACTGAGCCTGGCGCGTGGGCTGAGGTCACTATGGCAGATGTCTAAGCCAGTTTGTTTTTTGTTTTTCTTTCTCTTTCCTTTTCCCCTTCTTTCCTTCCTTCCTTTCTTTCTTTCTTTTGCATTACCGGGGATTGAACTCAGGACCTTGTGCTTGTCAGGCAGGCACTTATTCTACTAAGGTATCTCCCCAGCTCCCCCCACCTTTTCTTTTCTTTTCTTTTTTCTTTTTCTTTTCTTCTTTCTTTCTTTTTGTAGGACTAGGGTTCGAACTCACAACCTTGCACTTGCCAGGCAGGCACTTGTGCCATGGAACTATCTCCTAAGCCCCTTATTTATCTTTTTGAGACAGGGTTTCCTAAGCAGTTTAGGCTGGTCTTGAACTCACTTTATAACACAGTCTGGCCTTGAGTTGGCAGTGATCCTCCTGCCTCAGGCTCCCAAGTGCTGGAGTTACAGGTGAGCACCACCAAGCCCAGCTTTCTGGTTGTCTTTTACATAATCCCTGTGACCCATTAACTATGACGGCAGTGACTGTCACCCCTCTCTGGGACACTGGCCCTGCCCTCACAGGCTGTTCCTACTGCTGGCCTCACAAATGACGAGTGGACACAATAGCCACCAAAAGCGTCTGTGTGGAGACCGAGCCCAGGGCACCCCCTCCTGAGGTGTGAGGCCTCCCCTCCTTACACAGGGGCAGAGCCTATCATTATGGGCTAACCACCAGCCACAGTACTGGGTGATGTCACCCCAGCACGTCACAGCCCATGAGACTCTCTCTCCCATGGGTGGACACTGTCCTTGTAGGCTTGGAGGAGGCACCTGTCCTGCTGAGGAGTCCATGCCACAGTCCCTTCCTCGGCAAGGACCCCTGACCCACAGACAGGTGAATGACACACGTGTGTCCGCCCAGCTCTGAGTGTACAGATGGAAGGCATGAGGACTCTGACCTTAACAAGCCTGTGGCCTGTGGCCTTCAGGGCACTGTCACGCCCACTGCAGTTCCCCTTCATGCTGCTGGCACTTCCAGCTTCACAGCAATGACAGTGACAACCACAGAGCCAAGTCAGGCTTGCCTAGGAACCCAACCCACCTGGAGAGACTCAGGCTCCACAGCAGGGTCCCCGGAGCTGCATGGCAGGGAGTGCCAGGTACAGTGCTGGGCACGTGGTAAGAGAACAACACAACGGCTTATTCTGAGACAAGAAAACAAGTCCAACGTCAAAATCCGGGCCAGCCCTGCCCAGGAAATGAGGGTACAATAGGAACCGTCTCACTGCCAGATAAGGGCTTTACCTTTCTCTGCTTCCTTAAATACAACTCCGTAAATACAGCAAAGCAAATCTGACGCGCATTGAGGGAGACATGCAAGTGTCACCCTTCAGCGCGGGTGTGAGACCTAACGGAAACAACTCACATACATGAGTGTCATTAGCGCGCACACAGGTGTGCACTGCGTGACTGGAAGGAGGACTGGAGAGAGAGAGAGAGAGAGAGAGAGAGAGAGAGCGCCTGAGACAGGAGAAGGGAGAGGCAGGAAGCATTTGCCTTTTTAGTTCAGGGTGGAAGGAGTGGCTCAGGGTGATTCCCAAGGAAGCCAGGCACCATGGTGCTGGCCCAAAATTCCAGCACTGGAGAGGCTGAGGCAGGAGGATGGTGGCACGTGCCAGGCCAGCCTGAACCACGTAGCAGCCTGAACTACATAGTGAGACCCTGTCTTGAATGAAAAAGAGAGAGAGAGAGAGAGAGAGAGAGAGAGAGAGAGCAAGCAAGAAAGTCTATGGTTCACTTCAAAGGCTCTGGCTTCACAGTCCAGCCTGGCCTTTCTTGGTGGGCCCTCCAAGTCCTCTGTCACCATCCTATGCACTGAACAGTGAACTGTCCCTTTTCTGGTCAGGGCTCTGTGGCTCCCAAGCATTCCTTGGACCCGTCACATCTGTAGATCCCTGGCATTGAACCCAGAGCTGGGGGAGGGGACCCGGGGAGTGGGGGTAAGCTGTTTCCACTTCCATCAAAACAGACTCCTGGCATAGAGGCGCAGCTCAGGCATGACACCCTAGGTTCACCCCTGGCACCACGGAGAGACGAAAGACCCCCTTCACCAAAAAAAAAAAAAAAAAATGTTTTTTCAGTGTACTTAGGGCAGGGTCTACAGGGTCTCACTGCCAAAGCCTGGCTGTCTCCAACACTTTCAGGCCACTGCGGCCGGAGACAACACACTTTACAGAATGTTCCTTTTCTTTCTGGCATCAACTCAGGCGCTGCACTCGTTCTGCATATCTGCAGTACTAGTTTTTTTTTTTTTTTTTTTTTTTAAGCAGTTATTAAGGGGCTGGGGAGATAGCTCCAAGGCACAAGTGCCTGCTGGGCAAGTGCAAGGTTGTGAGTTTGAACCCCGGTCCTGCAAAAAATAAAATTAAATAAATAAATAAATAAATAAATAAATAAAGCAGTTATTAGGAAGGGGAAAAATATTTTCCTTGTACAAACAAAATACACAAAAAGGAAATGCACCACAACCCTGCGAGGCAGGTCTCATTGCACACCCAACTCCACAGACGAGAAACCAAAGGCACAGCAAGTTATGTTTCTAAATCCACACAGCCAGTGACAGAGACGGGCTGGCAGGCGGGTCCAAGACTCTAAAGCCAGGGTCTGACGAGAATAATGGGCACCAGCAGAGCCCCAAGGAGTCTCAGGAATGGGTTAAGATGGGATGTTAACAAGGTCACCCGTCACCTACAGCACCACCTCCTGAAGCCTGCACCCAATGGTGGGTTCTTTCTTTCTTTCTTTCTTTCTTTATTTATTTATTTATTTTTTGTCTTTTTAAGACAGGGTCTCACTATGCAGTTGAGGCTGGTCCTGAGCTCACTTTTGTAGCCCAGGCTGGTCTCGAACTTGCATCAATCCTCCTGCCTCAGCCTCCCAAGTGCTGGGATTACAGGCGTGAGCCACCACGCCCGGCTTATTTTTTCAATGTATTTAGGGCAGGGTCTACAGGGTCTCACTACCTAGACTGGACTCCTAGTGATCCTCCTGTTTTCAGCCTCTCAAATACTGGGATTACAGGCATGCACCACCATGCCCAGTCTCAGTTGCCATCTCTGTGCACCCGCAGGGGGTGGGCTGGCACGGCATTGCCGGGTCTCTGCACTCTGCCTAAGCAGGTGCTTTAGTTGGCTGAGCCCCCCAACAACGGGTTCTCACACCCGTGGCAAATGCCCGACTGGTAGGCATGGTACAGGGTCACGCAGTCTGGGAAGAACAGGGCCTTGGCACTTTCCACCTCCCGTGCCTGCAAAGCCGTCCTCCTCCTCCTCCTTATTCAGGCTTCTCTTGATGACTCACCACACACAGCCAGCACTCGGCCAATATTTGCGGACAGAGTCCTGCCTCGGTATTTTCTCAGGCATTACCTGATCTCCACAAACCAGAAGCTGCGTGTCCTGTCAGCGGACAGCGTCTTGCTCATTGAAGAGAGCAGTACTGGCTGAGGCGGCAGGCAGGTGGCCTGACCAAGCAGAAGAGCTGCCTGGATACTCTGGGGGGAGGACCTGGGGTGGTGATCGATTGGGTGTACTGAGGGCTTTGGCAGAGGGAAGTGCGGTCCTCGAGGATGCCAGGCGGGTGAGCCAGGGGACCCCAGTGAAAACTAAAGAGAGTTTAAAAAGGAGAGCACAGCTGGGTGTGGTGGCTCACGCCTGTAATCCCAGCACTTGGGAGGCTGAGGCAGGAGGATCGATGTGAGTTCGAGACCAGCCTGGGCTACAAAAGTGAGTTCAAGGCTAGCCTGAACTGCAGTGAGACCCTGTCTCAAAAAAAAAAAAAAAAAAAAAAAGGAGAGCACAAACAACATGGCAGTGGAAGCCAGAGGTGCCAGGGCCCCAGCCGCTCTTGTCCCTGCAGCCGTCTCAGTCAAGGCTAGTCCTGGGAAGTAATGCTGCCCCCCCAGGCTTGGCCACCACTGCCCAGCAGGGGGCACAGAAGCTCAGGGGAGTGCCCATTGGTCCCAAAAGTCATTCTCAGAAGCAGAACTAGGCCCACACAACTTGGGAGGTGTCACTCTGCCCCCGAATTGTGGCCCTGCCAGAAGTCAGCCACTCCTAGTATCTAGGGGCACAGCGTGCTTGAGTCAGAAGCCCGTGGCCCTGTGGCCTTGCTGCGGAGCCCTGCCCCTGCGGGCCATCTGCTGCAGTAGAGAGAGCACCCAAGCAAGTGTCACCTGAGCGCTGCAAGGCCAGGCCCAGCCTAACCTGCACGGTCACACCCCCCCCCTTCTCCATCCCGACCGCATTGATCAGGGTGGCCAGAAGGGGGCACTCTAGTTCATCTTGGGGACAGGAAGCGGGAAGCCCTTTTAGCCCCCCTTCTGAACAAGGCTGCAGAAGACCTGACCACGTATATCACGCTACGTTAGTGACCAAAGCACTTTGCCTAGCTAGCGAGACTTTTCAGCACAACCCTGAGTGACCACGATCAAGTCCCTTCTCGTCAGGTGTCAAGGAAGCATGGGGAGGTCGAGGCATTTGCTCAGCTCCGGGGCTGGGGATCTTTGTAGGAGAGCCAGGGTTCCCATTTTCCACTCCGGCCCCAGCAGCCCATCCTCGCATCCACAGCGGAGCCAAGAACGAGCCGGGCCGGCAACACTGTCCAAAAGGAGTCCCGTTTTCTCCAGAAGGTAGAAAACCAAAGAACGGTCTCATTGCCTCTCGGAAACTCTTCCCCTTGTGCCACCGAGGCCACACAGCTGACGGAGTTGGTTAGGAGAATTCGAGGAGCTGGTGCACGCACGAGGATACGCGTGTTTACCTGGGCCCACTCTGGGCGCAGAGTGGGTCACACCGCGTCGTGTCCGGGTGGCTTCTGCTCCGGCTTAACTACTAGACTCGGCTTGGTCTCCAAGAGCCGCTCGTCGGCGCGCTCACGTCGCCGAGGGCGCAGCCGGCTCGGAGGACAAGCCCAGGCAAGCCCGGCGGGGCTGCGCTGGGTGCCCCACGGCCGGGCACGCGTCTCCAGGGCGCCGATCAGGTCCGTGGGGCCGGGCGGGCCTCCTCTCCTCCCCTGGAAGGACACGGCGGGGACCATGGACGCTCGAGGAGGGACAGGGAGGGCGGCACCAGCGTGGTGCGCGGGGTCCAGCGGGGGCGCGACCGGCAGTCACGTGGGCTCACAGCAGACACCTCGCGCGCCAGCCGGGGGGTCCAAGCATGCCCGGCAACAAGGTACGGGGCCGAGGCCTCCTCTGTACCCGCTCCTTGCCGGTGGCGCTTTCCGGTCGGAGCGCAGAGTTTGCGCGGCGCTCTCGCCCCCTGCCGCCAGGTCGCGGGCTCCCTGGCCACCGCCGCTCTTCCAAGACCCCTCGAGCCTCCTTGGAAGGAGCGATGCTCCAGGGGCCTGGAAAAGAGCAAAAAAGAAACCTGGGGACAGGGAGTCGGCGCTTGCGGGGAGGGTTTCGAGGCTGGACCTGTCGCCTCTTGGACAGCGCCAGCCCAGAAAGCTCGGAAGTCCCAGCAGCCGATAGAAGGAAGAGGGAAGGAGCGTCCCGGCGGGCTGGGCCGGGTTCCGCGCAGCCGCCCCGCCCCCACCCTACTCCACCCAGTCCACCCCACCCCCACGCACCTCGCCCCGGAGATCCCCCAAGCCTTGGGGCATTGCTCTGGGCCGGGAACACCCGGGCAAGTGTGGCGTAGGGCTGGGCTCAGTTGGGTGCGGCGGAGCGCAGGCTTCAGTCTTCGTCTTAAAGAACCCGGGAGATGGGGGAGACGCGGGGCTGTTGCAGCCCGGAGCAGCAGGGCCAGCCCAGAGGCACAACTCTCAAATTTCTCCTTGTTCCCATGTGTCCAGCGTGCACGAGGCCGTGCATACAGAGCTCGGTAGGTAGTGACAACGGGACAGCTCTAAAAACACCCAATACTGCAGTGGGAAAGGAGGCACAGCCTACCACCATGACCCTGCCAGGAAGTCCGACCCAGAGACCCTGCCCAGCCCGGGGCTTTCAGCCTGCCCCGCCCACTCTGGCGGTGACTCCTCTCAGAAATGCTTCTGCTTGGGGTTTGCTAGGGGCTGGAAGTGGTAGCATCAGCAGCAAAGCATCTTGGCAGGCGGAGCTGCTGCTCAGGCCCACTCCAGATCCTCACACCGTGGGGAGACGCACTGCGCAGGGCCAGGTCCCCTCTGTGAGCGCCAGACTGCAGGCCAAGCTGTCTTTGGTGGTGGCCCACAGCCGGAGACAGATTTATTCCTCCTGCACTGGGCCAAAGGGGATCTTTGGGAGTGGACTGGAAGTGAATCCTCACTCAGGAGGCAAGGAGGGCTGCCCCACTCCCCAGATGGAGGTCGTGAGGCTCCGAAGGGTGTGGGTGTGTGGATCGGGGCTTCCCAGACTGCTGGAGGAGTCTTTCAACGACCTATAGAAAGATCCAGACGCCAGGTGCACGTGGGTGGCACAGGACAGGCCTCCCTTTCCTACAACAGTAGTACAAGGCAGGGGCAGCTCTGTGCGCTCACCTGCACCAGGGGTAGCCAGACTCTGGAAGGCCCTTAAGACTCAAGAGAGGTGAAGGAAGCCCATAGGAGTGCACAGGGCCTGCTTCTGTGGCCAGCCCAGGTGGGTTTGGCCTTGACTCCCCTGTGGCCTTGGAGCATCTGGGGTGACCTTCAAGAGTCCTTTGAAAGTGCAAGCTTGTGAGTTCAAACCCCGGTCCCACAATAAACAAACAAACAAATAAATAAATGAGTCCTTAGAGATGCATGTTGGCTCCATTGACAGATAAGGAAACTAAGGACAACAGAGGGAAAGCCCTGCCGACAGCACAGGCAGGACCAGCCCCAGACCCATGCCTAGGTGACCCCCAAGCCCTGACTTCCTAAGCCTGTGCATCTTGCCTCAACTTAGCAAATTTGCCTGAGCATGTCTTTGTCTATACAGACAGCAGCGGACCCTAAAATACTATGGGATGGCGGATGGCAGATGGATGGATGGATGGATGGTTGGGAGGGTAGGTGGATGGGTGGATGGATGGATGGATGGATGACAGACAGATGGGGGCAGCCACCCTCCCCCATGACTGTGAGGCCTTCCTGGGCTCTTTTACCCCTTCTCCTTTCAGAATCACTGAAACACCCCTGCCCAGCTGACACCTGGAGACACGAGGCCCTAACAATCACAGAACTAAAACAACCCAACTCTTGTGTACTTTTCTGTCCAGAGAAGCCTGTACAAGCAGGCCTCCTTATCCCCTCCTTCACCAAGTATTGTGCAAGCTGGGCTATCGTACAAAGGTTTTCATCTGCTGGACCTGGCCTGCTGATCCACCCACCTGTATTTCCCTGCAGATCCAGCTGGTACCCACCCCATGTACCTGCAGGCCACACCTCCCCACCAGGCTGCGGATGAAGAGACTTGCAAGGAGCCATGGACAAGTGTCAGCAGTGTCCCTGGGGGTGGCCACCATGCTGGATACATTGTGACATGGGCTCCCCAAAGCCTGGGTGTCTCCAACTTTCTCATGGAGACCCAGAGTTGGTGGTGGCTGGCTTCTTAGGCCCCTCAGAGATGAGCTCCTTAACACTATAAAGTGCTCGGGGGACCCTCGGGTGCAAGCGCAGGAGTATAGGGCTCCACGGGGCTGCAGTGACCAAAGATGAGAATTTCTGAAGGATGCTCACACTCCTGCCTAGAGTGGTAGCAGCTGCACCACTTCGCAAATGTCCTGACGCCTCCTGGAGCGCATCCTTGAAGTGCTGAAGGTTAGAGGAAGTTGACTGCACTTAAAGAGAGACAAAATCCCCAGAGGGGATGATACACAGCCAAAACCGAAGCCCTCTAAGAGGCTGACACGGGAGTATCACAAGTTTGAGCCTAGCCTGGGCAATCTGACTTAACAAGACCTGCCTCAAGATGCAAAATGAAAGATGGCCTAAGGATGTGGCTTAGCATGAAGGCCCTGGATTCCATTCCCACAATGAAGAAGAGGAGTGGAGGAGAAGGAAGGAGACAGACAGACAGACAGACAGACAGACAGACAGACGGGCAGGTGGGCAGGTGGGCAGGTGGGCAGGTGGGCAAGCGGGCAGGCGGGCAGGCGGATAGGCGGACAGGCAGGCAAGGGCCAGGAATAGAAACACTCTAGAACTCAAGAGGCTGAGAAAGGAGGGAATTCGAGGTCAGCCTGGACTGTGTGATGAGACCCTGCCTCAAAAGCAGAGGGTAGGGGCCAGGGATATAGCTCAGGGGCACAAGTACCTGCCCGGCAAGTGCAAGGTCCTGAGCTCAATCCCTGGTCCCCCCCCCCCAAAAAAAAAAAAAAAAACAGAAAAGAAAAGCAGAGGGAAGAAAGCTGCCACTCTCATTCTTATTCTTTCCTGCTTAAAAATACATGGCAGGAACACAAGAAGTCACCCCAAACTCCACTGCCCCCTCACAAGAGCTCCCCCCAGCGGTGGGCCATGGGCAAACCATGCATCCTGTGGTTGTTCTAGCCCCGCTGGGCCTGGTGGTGACAGCCACCGGGGAAGGAGGTCCAGAAACCCCTGTGACCCCTGCATCCCTTGGGTCAGGACCAGGGCAGCCTAGGGTCCTGCAGAGAACAGGTCTGGGGAAGGGACCTTCTCCACCCAGGCCCTAACCTCAGAGAACTGTGGGTGGGGTACATGCAGGGCAGGTGGGGTGTTGCACGCCAGCTCTCCAGTTTTCAAGAACGTGTCCCCGAATAGGGAAGCCTGACTTTAGGGGTTGGGGAAGAAATCACCAGCAGAATAAAAATAGCAAGCAAACCCGAGGCGCCCCGATCCAGACAAGGGAGCTCTCTCTCCGGTGCTGCTCCAGGTCCTCTGCTGACCAAGCACTTCGGCTCCCTGCGCGCGCATGTGCGTGTGCAGCCCCCCAGCTCTGCGGGTTTCCCAGCGACCCACTAGGCTGTTAGCCATTTCCCAGCTTGGGACAGGCGGCCAGCTCCTGCTCTGGAGCCCTCCCTTGATCTCTCGGTCACCACAAGAAGGTTATTACTGACCTCGAGCACACACAGTGCTCAGACACTATCTGGGGTCCCTGTAGGCACTTCTGGATTCCCAGCTATGTCTTCCCACAGTTCCCTGGGGTGAAACTCACTGAGCAGGTGTCAGCTGAGTCACAGAGATGCTGTAACTCCCATCTACAAGGCCATACAGCTGAGTGTGGTAGCACATGCCTGCAGTCCCAGCACTCGGGAGGCAGAGGCAAGAGGACCACTGCAAGACCAGCCTGGGCTGCAAAGTGAGGTCAAGGCCAGCCTGAACACAGCAAGACCACCTCAAAAACAAACAAACAGGGGCCCGGCAGGATGGCTCAGTGGTCTAAAGTGCCTGCTTAGGAAAGTTTTGGCGGCTGCAGGGACCGCAGTTCGATCCCCGGCACCACATGCTGCGCCAGCCCTGCCCTCAGGGCAGGCTGAGTCAGCCATAAAAATAAATAAACAAACAAATAAAAGTTAAAAAAAAAAAAAAAAACCAAACCAAACCAAAACAAAAAACCCTCAAACAAACAGGGCCAGTGAGATGGCTCAGTGGTCTAAAGCCCTTCTTAGGCAAGCTTAGTCAACCGCAGGGACCATGGTTTGATCCCGGCAACACATGCTGGGCCAGCCCCGGGGCAGGCTGAGCCAGCTATAAAACAAAATAAACAAACAAATAAATGGTCATACAGATTTGCAAGCAGTAGAGCTGGGATTTGGACCCACGAGGCCAGGAAGTTCCCCACCCCTGGAGCCTCATACAATACATAAGGCTCCACTGGACAGAAGCGGGCAGGCCTATGGGGAAAACCCTTCTGGTTTTACTGAAATGCATGAAAATTCCCTTCTGGGCCCACAGCCCAGAGAAGTGAGGGCTCCCCAGGTCCATTTGGCTGCTTCCTCTTCTTCTTTTCCTCCTTCTCCTCCTCCTCCTCCTCCTCCTCCCCCTCCTCCTCCTCCTCCTCCTTCTTTTTCTATTTGAAACAGGGTCTCACTATGCAGTTCAGGCTGGCCTTCAGCTCACTTTGGTAGCCCAGGCTGATCTCAAACTTGCATCAATCCTCCTGCCTCAGCCTCCCACGTGCTGGCATTGCAGGCATGCGCCACACCTGGCACTGGAACTTTCAGCCATCCTCATGCCTCAGCCTCCCTAGTGGTGGGACTAGAGGCAGGCACCACCATGTTGACTCTTGCCTGGATGCTTTCACAGATACACATAACCGGTACCTGCTGTATCTCCAGCTAGGAGTGGGGACATGACCAGTTTCCTTGCAATGTCCAGACTGACAAGGAATCCAGGCTGTGGTCCCTAAGGACTGGGGGAGGGATGTTTTGCCCACCCAAGGATTCCCTTGCAAAGAGCCCCCGGGTCCTAGACCACCCCGAGGCTCACAGTCCCTGT
Source organism: Myocastor coypus (assembly GCA_004027025.1). Classification (NCBI taxonomy): domain Eukaryota; kingdom Metazoa; phylum Chordata; class Mammalia; order Rodentia; family Myocastoridae; genus Myocastor; species Myocastor coypus. The sequence goes on along the minus strand of PVJA010016294.1, from coordinate 19,708 downwards.
GTCAGAGGCAGCCACCAGCCATAGGCGATGGCAGAATCGAGTCATGAGAGAAAGCCTCATGACTCGGTTTCCCCCGTTGGCCCTGTGTGGTTAGTGGCAGCTTCTCAGGTTGTGCTTTGATTACATAGCGCAAGTCTCCCGGGTCCTCAGAAAGCGCGAAGAACTGGCCCTGCGCTCCGCCTCAGCCCCTGTCTCATTACACAGCCCCCTGCTCGTCCCAGGGCACACAGGCTGGTCCCACGGCGGGGCCTTTGCACTTGCTGCCTCCCCCCAGCACTGGTCGCCCAGACGCTGCTGGACTGGCTTCCTTCTTCCTCTTGGCCTCTCAGCCCACACCACCAGACCCAGGCCATTCGGTCCTCTGTGCCTTCCTTCCTGCCAACCCGCTGTGTTTCTGCGTCACCCTCGGCCTCTAGAACTTGAACTTCTTCCTGCCTACTTCCAACTCTCAGCATCTGACACTGTTATTGCCTGCACACAGCACAGGGACACTGGCTGAGTTGGACCAGTGGCCCTGGCTGCCCAAGCTCCCACCTTGGTCCCATTTAAAGTCCCCTCACCCCACGGCCTCTTCCTCCTCCTCTCAGCTCCAGGTGGTGGCCACAGATGTCTCCTGTCCATCCATCTGTGGTGTGGATTTAGGCCATGGGCAGTGCCTCTACTAGTGCTGGGCCCGTGGTTCCTTGCACGGAAAACCACCTTCTGCTCTTTAGGCTGGACACGCAGCACTCGGGATCTTTCTTTTTTTTTTTTAATTTTTTCAATTTATTATTTTTATTATTGTCTCAGAACCTTCGTTTATTCACTCATTTTTATGGCCGGCTCAGCCTGGCCCAAGGGCAGGGCTGGTGCAGCATGTGGTGCCAGGGATCGAACCGAGGTCCCTGAAGCTGCCTAAGCTTCCACAAGCAGGTGCTTTAGACCACTGAGCCATCCCGCTGGGCCCCTCAGGATCTTTCTTTAGTGCTGTGTTCTGAGGTTCGCTCCTGTCACCCAAAGCCTAGTGTCCTTCTGCGTGCCCTCTTGGAGCCACTGGATGGACCAGGGCGCAGAGTGGGGCCACCTTTGCTGTATACCAATCACCACAGAGGATGTAGGTGACAAAGTCTATGACCATGCAGTGATCCTGTGATCCCAGCACTCCAGGAGGCTGAGGCAGGAGGATCACTGGGAGCTGGAGCAGAGGCCAGCCTGAGCTACATAGTAAGGCTCTGTCTCAAAAAAAATCTCTCTCTCTCTCTCTCTCTCTCTATATATATATATATATATATATATATATATATATATATATATATATATATATCACCAGTGTCCAGGGCAGCAGAGGCCCCAAGAGAAAGCACTAGAAAGAGGTCCCCTCTCCTGCAGTCTGCCAATGCTTCTGACCCAAGGACATTGGGGTGACCCTCAGGAAGGCTGTGGGTCACTACCCAAGGGCACCTGTGTCCCACCCAGCCACAGCAAGCAGCACAGGCCCTGCCTGGGACAGGCACGCATGCATGTGTGCAGGCGCTGTGCTATGTAGCACAGTCATCAGCCCTCTGCCTGGATGAGCCACGAGTCCCTTTCTGTAAATAGCAGCAGCCCTCTAGGGGCCCTCAGAAAAGCCTACTTGGAACTTGGCGAGGTGGCACATGCCTATAAACCCAGCCCTCCAGGGGAGGGAGGCTGAGGCAGGAGGATCACCAGTTCAAGGCCAGCCTGAACTATATAGCAAGACCTTGCCTCAAAAAAAAAAAAAAAAAAAAAAAAGTCTATGTTGAAAGTATCTGAGCTGTGGCAGAAAAAGATAAAGTGTCACTTTGGGGCCTCCTGGCTGGAGATGGTTCCACTGGCCCTGAAGGGTGTTCTGAGAGGGTGGCCACTTTGGGTCTCCAGGGACTGAAGGAGTACCTGGGGGACTGGAGACCCTCAACAGATGGCTCCCCAAAGTCTCCTCACCTCGGTTCCTGGGAGCATGGCTCTTGGGGCACCGGGTTCAGTGGACTCCTTGGCAACTCTGAGCACTCTGCCCCTTTGGATTCCCAGGAGTCCATTGGGCCAAGCTCAGCCTGCCTCACCCACAGCCTTCCTGAGCCCGCCTCCCTGCCCCTCTCTTTCTGAAGATAAGCCAGCTCGCACTCAAAAAACTGCTTACGGGGATCACAGAGGCGAAGTCAAAGGGATTTGTTACACAGAGGGGACCCCAGGGTCTGTTAGACCTCAATTGGACTGTCCACCACAGTTGGGTGCAAGGGGTGACCTTGAACCATGGGACATAAATGGGCAGCATTTTTTAGGAGACACTAGGCTCTCAAGCCTCAGGATTACCCTAAAGGCAGAGAGGCGGGGAAAGCCTCAGAAAAATACATGCTTTGCTGGGCCATGGTGGTGCATGGCTGTGATCCTAGCACTTGGGAGACTGAGGCAGGAAGATCGATGCAAATTCGAGACCAGCCTGGGCTACAAAAGTGAGCTCAAGGCCAGTCTGAACTGAATAGCGAGACCCTATCTCAAAGAGACAAAAAAGAAAAAAGAAAGAAAGAAAGAAAGAAAGAAAGAAAGAAAGAAAGAAAGAAAGAAAAGAACAAGGAAAAAAGAAAGAAGAAAAGAAGAGCAGGACACTGGTCTCACCCACACACAACCCAAACCAGCATCTCCACACTGAGGACAGGTGACGATGCCAAACTACATGTGGCCCAGGCCCAAGCCCACCCCGCCACACACAGACCCTGCTGAGAGAGTGTGAGGGACGGAGTTAGAACCCTGAGCCCCCACAGGTGAAGCTCCCAGAGCATGAGGTAGGTCACACCATGTCGCGTGGTTCCGCCCTGTGCCAGGATGTGGACCCATGTGGGAGACGCAGCTGCCAGCCAGGCTTTGCCCCGAGACACGAGGCCCCTACTGGGCTGCTTTGTTGCCCAGGTGGACAGATTGCTGATCCACTGAGCGCCATGGCCCTGTGAAAGGCGCACAGGGCCTTCACACTGAGCGACACCTCTAGTTTTAAATTTGAAGACTAAGCCACTAGGGGCTGAAGAGATAGTTCCACAGTACAAGTGCCTGTGCCTGCTTGGCAAGTGTAAGGTTGTGAGTTTGAACCCAGTCCCAACAGGAAAAAAAGAAAAAAAAAAAAAAAAAAAAAAAAAAAAAAAAAAAAAGACTAAGCCACTAAAGTGGTCAGGTTGGACTCAAATTTGTGACCCTTCTACCTCAGCCTGTCAGAGTGCTGGGATTATAAGGTTGCACTACTGCCCCCAGCGGGGAGGTTGATTTTTTTTTTTTTTTTTTTTTTTTTTAAGATACGTGGACTTGATCCTCTTCAGATGTTTTTGCAAGCCTAATTCTCATGGTAATGGGTGCCAGAGGAGTATGTGCATGTACTTGGTGCTACAAAGCAGACCCAGGGTCCTGCACATAGTGGGCCAGGGGCTCTACCATTGAACTACACCCCAGTCTCCCATAAATTCTTGTTGGGGTGAACTGGACCATCAGGAAGGAGAACCAAGAATCCTGTGACAGACAAAAAAAAACCTCGACACCGTAACTCGCTATGTGGTTCTCACAGAGTAACAACCACTCAGCTCCCAGGAGCTGAAGGTCACCGGATGAGCAAATTAGGGAGACAACGGAGCAGAGGCCCAAGTGGATGACATCACGCATAAGAGAGGAAGGTGGAACTCACCCATAAGGAATCCCAGCACGCTGGGAGGCTGAGGCAGGAGGATCGCAAGTTTGAATCCAGCCTGGATATTTAGCGATTTAGCAAATTCTGGTCTCTGAGCGTAGCTCAGTGTGACAGCAGGCCCTTCCATGGCTGCCCTATTCCGGATGGCCAGCCCTCCCTGGAGACACTGCTGAGCCTCTCTGATGGCAAACAGCTCCACCTTCCTAGAGTGGGATAACCGTACCACTCCAAGGAAAGAGAACACGGACTGAAGAAGCCACTGCACCTGCCTTTGCATAGCAAAACTGAAAAGCTGGGAGGACCTGGAGGATGACACAGATGCTGTGTGGCTCCGGGATTTCTAAGAAAATTTCTTGTTCTTATGAATTGAAGCAAAACCTTGAAAAACTTTCCTGCCTCAATTCATCAAACAGAATAACAAAAAAACAATACAAGTAGTGATAGGCCAGATTCCTTCCTGTGTCCTCGCGCGCCCTCTGCTGGCAAGAGCCAGAATTACAGTCTAGCCACCGCACCGTGGACCCAATTTTCCAGAACTGCAAAGAGGGGGAACTATCAAGAAGTGGAATGGTTTCTCCCCTGGCGCTCTGCCCAGAGAGAGTTGTAAAGCAGAGGTGCCGCAAACCAAACCAAAAGCAACGTTCGGGTTCTGCAGCTGCACTGCTGGTTGGCTTCACCCCTGATTCTTAGGACCCCGGATCTTTGTCCTCTCCCGGCGGCCCATCGCCTCACCCAGTCCTGCTTCACCTGAGTCAGGGCTGATGATCTCATCCGAAGCCCCTATTCTGGGAGGGAACGTGTCCTGGGGATTCCAGGTCAGCCAGAGTGGGCGTCCTGTGTCCTTGGGCCAGGCGGCTCCGTCCTGGCAAGCTCGGGCAGGGGCCAGAGCCTTCCCAGGTAGCCTCTAGCTCTTGGGCACTGGGGTTGGAGTTGAAGTGTGCCAAAGGAAAGGCAAGATTTGCTTCTTCTGCGGATGGGCTGGGAATGGGGTCGGCAGAGAAACTGCCAACTCAGCATGTTGGGGGACAGGCTCCTGAGCCCTGAGCCATACTGCCAGTCACCCCCTGTGCTCTCTGGCTGTTCTGGCACACATCCCCCTTCTATTGTCTGGGAGTTGCCACCTTGCAAGTGAGCTGGGGGAAAACCAGCCTGCTCTTGGGCCTCAACTTTCCCTCGTCCCCACATTCCCGGAGAAGCCGCAGTGCCTGGCCGGCCACTTGGCCCCAATCTGGAGAGTGCAGCCCATGTCTCCTGCGTCCTTGGCAGGGAGCTGGTAGCCGCAGTGCCCTACTGTCCTGGGCTGAGCTGAGGGGGCCCCTGGTGTCAGCAGCCTGAACAGGGGTCCCAAATGGATGACATCATGTGTCAGGAGGGTCACTGCCCGGTGCCCCCTACCCCTGCCCACCGCAACTCCTGCTACTCCTTCTCCTCCCGGTGCAGCGCAGGCTCAGGGCAGCCAGCAAGGTGGTGACATTCAAACTGAAGCCCAGGGAGGGGACAAAACAGCCACCAGCCTGGAGGCTCTTGCAGCAAAAGTTTAGGGTCCTCAACTGACTCCCAAGTGTGCAGGGTGGAACATCACTTTCCAGTTTCTGGAGCAGGACTCTGACCCAGAAGGAGCCCCGGGGGGATGAGCCAGGCAGCGATTTCATGCCTGAGGCATGAATCAAGCTCTGGACCAGAGGCTGCCATTCTGGGCAGGAAGTGCTGTGGGAGTCTGGGGGCTGCCCTCCCTGTCCCCAGTTCTTGGCTCTGTCACCTGGGCTCTGCTCATCATCCTGGAGGGTCAGCAGCATCTGAGCCCCAGCCACCTACATTTACCGGCCTGCTTCCCTCTGCAGGGGAAGCTGCACCCCCACATACACGTTCAGCCTCCCCAGGACCAAGCACATGAGATCCAATGAGAAAAAGCTTCTCCCTACTTCTTTGTAGCCTCCTTCTTTGTACAAGCCACCTCTCATAGTCTCTTTTGTCTCTGTAGGGGGTCCCAGGAATGCCAAGAGACAACATTCAAGAATCTGGTCCCAAGAGGTCCTTGGCCCTCACCCCCAGGCTGCCTGAGTCAGAAACCCCTTCCTTACCCCAGTCAGCAAGGCAGCCTTGTGGCCCATGTTGAAGTCCATGGCTCAGGGCAGCAGATGGAAAGCCAGGGCAGGGGTGCAGCTCTGCTCCAGAGCCCTCCTGTCATGTCTGAGGGTCTGGCTGGAGTCTCCCTACGACATGCAGTCCAAAAGCGCCTGTGGGAATGGCCCATCTAAGGATGCGAAAGCTCCGAGTCCAAGTTGGTCCCTTTTCCCCCTGGGGAGGGCTGCTTCCTGCCCAGCCCTCAACTCCAGAGAAGTATTGTCCTCGAGCAAAGGTGGTCTAAATAAAGCCAGGGACTCACTCCCTGCACCAATCAGCAGCGCCGCTGCTAGTCTGGTCTGGGCGCGGGCTGCGCAGCCGCCGGGAGGTGGCCGTCGGGACGCGGCGCAGGCAGAGCAGTGGTGCAGGGTCTCTGCATCGCCGCGGCTGCAGCCCCGCCGCCTCAGCACTGCTGACTTGGCCCGGGGTGGCGGCGGCGGCGGGCGGGGAGGGAGAGCGGGAGGGGGAGGCCTGCAGCAGCCCGGGCTCCAATGGCCCTGCGCAAGGAGAGCCCAGCAGCCAGGGCACAGACAGGGCCCTGAGTCAGCGCTGGTGCATTGGGGGTGTCGCCGGGAGTGTGGGAACCAGATCCATGGCTACCTTGGACCAGGCAGGGCACCTTTCTGCACCCGCTTCGTGCAACCCCCACCTAACTCAGAACCAGTAGGAACCCTCTCGTGCGCCCACCCCAGGGGTCCTGGAGGCATGGTGAGGTGAGAAGTTCATCTCCTAGGCCAGCACAGAACCCCCAGATGTAACAAGGGCACGGGGCTGTGAGGTGTGGGGGGGACGGGGTGTGCAGCAGGGGTCACCTCTTGCATTTCCTGCCTGAGAAAGCCTGCAAAACCCTGATCCTTGGGTCCTGGGTCACCTCCCAGAGTGACTTCCTACACTGCTGTCTGAAAAGGGAAGGTGGCCAGGGCTAGAGGGGCTGAGTGCCCTTCCAGCCCTGTCCATTCTGGCTGGGGTCATGTCACCTTGGCTGCTGTGTCTCCTTTCCCTGCCACGGTGGCATGGTCACCTTGCCCAGACGGGGCCGGCCTGAGGGCAGGAGCCTCTCGCAGGGCAAGGCAGGCTGCCGTGCCTGTAGCATCAGGCTTCTGAGTGCGTGGGTGCAGGGTCTCACACGGAGCACATCTATGGTGCTCCTGTCTCACCTGACCTCCCCGCAGGTGGCCAGAAGTTAGTGCCTGCGGTAGTGTATGGAGCTGACGGCTGCATTTGCTTCGCTGCTGGCCACAGCAGGCCTTCCCTTAGCTGATTTCAGATGGGCAAAAGGCTCATCTGTACCCCTTCCCCCCCCCCCCAGATTGCAAGGGACAGGGTGGCAGGGCATCTCCCAGCATGCCATTGCTGTCTTTTGAACCCCGTGTGAGGCCACAGACAAGGGAGGAGATGGCCAAATCCCAGGGCCACATGGTCCACTGAGGCAGCTTGCAGGGCTGGGCAGGGGACCAGCGTACCCTGGTGCTGGTGACATACGAGTGAAGTCCCATCTTGTTGAGTCCTACAGTGGCAACCTCAGATGACTCTGCTTGGGGCGAGGACTCTAAGGACACCGTTGGGAGCCCTGAGCTCAAAATCAATTGCACCTAAAGATGTTCACGTGGAAAGTTAAAGTTGCTGCAGAGGAACGGGGAAGTCAAACAGGGTTGTAAGTGCACGGGAAATGTGCTAGAAAATGGGGCGGAGGAAACTCCTAATTTGGGGGACAGGGCTTGGTGGGCATCTAAGACCTCCTAAAATATCTGTCCCCCAAATATTGGTGGTGTGGGAACAAATGCCCTACAGTTCAAGTAGCTGCAGCCCCTGCAGCCCCTGTTAAGCATGGCTCGACCTGGGCGCTGTCTACACAGACAGCCAGGTAGGAGCAGGGCACCCCTGAAGCCACACACTCCTGCCAGCTCAGCTGCGAAGCCAGCTGCCACTTCAGAGGCTGGCGTTTGTGTCTGAGAGGATTGCCACACGTCTTTGGAGCAGATGAACTGAGAGACCAAGAATATTTTGGTCAGATCAGAGCCTGGGGCTGCCTGAGCGGATGTCACCCTTGGCAACTTGGCATCACCTCCATGCAGACCTGGACCTCACACTGCATGCCTAGGGGTGCCACACCAGCAGCCAGCATGCACAGGGGGAGCTGCTTTAAGGAAACTCTGGCTGGGGGACCAGGAGGAGCCCCCCACACCCAGTGTAGCCTGGCTCAACCCTTGCTGCCCGGCGGAGCATTCATCTTGCTCCTAAGTACTGCATGCAGCCTTGGCCCCTGTGGCCACAAACCAGCCGGTTTTGAATTTCCCTCCAAATCTCATCTGAGTAAATCCAAGTGGGGGAGACAGAGAGAGAGAGAGAGAGAGAGAGAGAGAGAGAGAGAGAGAGAGAGAGGATACCCTCAGTGGATGCAGCCTCTATCCCAGGGTTTGAGTCTGGTGGAGAAAGCTCAGATCTGCCTGCTCCAGCCCTATTCCAGGTGGCTTAAAGAGCCAGGCAGCCAGACATGCGCCAGACGCACGCAGTGATGGCAGGATGACACACATCGTGCTGGAACTCATCAGTAAGTCTGCGGGGTCCAATGCCCCCACACATGTGGGAGAAAGTCCCCAAAGTGAGCATCTGGGGTGCTTGGGATTTGCCTGGGGTTGAGCACTCCCCAGTCCTAGGTAGCCAGTAAGCCGGCTGACCCCAGAGTCTGGGCTGGCATCCCCTTCCTCCTCCTCCTCCTCCTCCTCCTCCTCCTCTTCCTCCTCCTCCTCCTCCTCCTCCTCAGTCTCCTCCCAGTACTGCTGCCACGGCTGCGGCTCTGTCTGCAGTCACTTGAAGGAGAAAGATTTCGCAGTATGGCACTCTTAAAGCTGCAGCGTCCAAATTCTCCTTCAAACCCCAGTGTCCCCGGCACTCGCCAACTTACCCGGGTCTTCGGAGAGGGTGGGCAGGCGAGGAGCCTGGGCAGGGCTGCTTAGGCAGGTGGCCGGTGGGGGTCAGGCTCCAAGGCTTGCAAGGGTGAGCTGCACCTCGAGCGCCTCTGCAGCGAGACCTGGCTGCAGGGACTGCAGCGGGACTGCAATGGAGTAAATTTTTTTTTAAAAAAATCATAAAACCCCACGATGATTCCCTCCACAAACTTATATTCTTTGCGGCTTAATTAAAACACCAGGTGCAAACATGAAACCAACAGAAGAAAGGACCACCTATTTTTTTTTTCCCCCAAAAAAGAGTGGAAGCAGTATTTAGAAATTATTTTTAAGGATTCTCCCTCCCGTGAGCCACTGACTCAGCTCTCTTGCCACACTGCTGGTGCGGTGAGAACCATGCGGGAAAGAGCTAGTCTGGATGGAGTGCATGGGCCGGAGTTTTGGCAAAGTGCAGGAGGAGGCCCCAGCTTCTTGGTCAGGGACGCTGCTTTTAAACCCAAAGCAAACCAGCTGATCCAGAGCCCAGAAAGCAACACACCCGCCAGGGAAGTTACCTCTCTCTGCAGCTCCCGGCCGGCTGCCGCCGTCCTGCCTGCTGCCCGCCCGGATGCTGGCAGTTCACAGGCTGTGCCAGAGAGGCAGGACCCAAAGTCAGAAGTGTCAGCTTGGTCCCCGCGTGGAAAGGGTGCCAGCAGCCGGAGCGGCGCTGCAGGCGGCTCAGGCTGGTCCACCCACCCCTCCCCCTGTTTAATTTAAACCCCGACTTTGCAGGGTTCCCACTCCTGTGACACATCTCCAGAGAGCCGCCTCCCTTGCCTGCCCGCACCCCCCACGGCACAGCACGGTCCAAGCTCCGCGCCACCTCATTTGCTCACCTGAAGGCGCTTTAGTTGCAGAGAGAGAGAGAGAGAGAGAGAGAGAGAGAGAGAGAGAGAGACAGAGAGAGACAGAGAGAGACAGAGAGAGACAGACAGACAGACAGACAGACAGACAGAGACTGCAGAATCCTAAATCTGGGAGGAGGGTGGGATCTGTGTAGAAGTTTGAGAATTGCATCTTGATACCCAGGAGGAGAGCACAGATAGGGGCAAACGTGGTTGGCTTCAGACCCCTGTACACTGATGCTTCCCTCTACAAAGACAGAGGTTGGCTGGGGTGGGGAAAGAGTAGCAATATTCCTCTCACAGCACCATCATATTCGCAACACTGGGAAACCTCTGATGTTTGAAGTTTCCCCCAAGGAAACCTGCTTTACAGGGCATGTGCATGCGAGGGGCCAGGCCACATGTGGCCCTGTGGTGTCGTGACTTGTCTGTCTGTGCCTCTGGGCGAGCTGGGATCCCCTGGGAGGGAGATGGGACTTGCATCCAGAAAGTTCCAGGAGAGAGAAGTCCCGGAAACGCAGATAGAGTAGAAGCCAGGTGTACTGACTGAGCCCCCAAGGGGTGGGGGTGTGGCCCAAGGCTCCAGTGGGGGAGGGGAAGCAGGTGTTCCCTGGTTCTGAGAAAGGCCTAGGGAGGAGAAAGTGTGTGTGTGTGTGTGTGTGTGTGTGTGTGTGTGTGTGTGTGTATCCACCTCAGGTAGTAGGGCTAAAGTTGCCCTTCTAAATGGATTGTTTGAAAGGACTCATTACATCGGTGACGCATGGGCTCCATATCTGAAGGCGAACCAGGAGAGTGGCTTGGAGGAGGAGGCCTGGGGCATGGCCATGTCCCCTGTAGTGCACTGTGGCCATGAGGGCGCTGCAGGCGCTGCGGGAGCCACAGGAGCCACGGATACAGGCAGCACTAGCTGCCCATGCCCACCTCCGACTCCTGTGGCTTTGGCCGGGCAGCAGCTTTGAGCTGTGCTGGAGGAAGAGCCAAGATCTGGCCACCATCGAGGTCCCCTGCCCCTCCTCACGTGCTCCTTGGTTCTGGCAGTTCAGACAGGCTACAGACTCCAGGGGCTCCAGAGTGGAGCTTGATTCACAATGGGAAAATGATGGCAGGACCTCGGGAGAGGTCCCCAGGCCAGCAGGAGGCAGCTGGGATTAGGGTTGGGGGCTTTCTAGCTGGCCCTGGTGACCCACTCTGGGGATCCCAGCTCTCGGGAAGCTGAGGCAAGAGGATCACCAGAGTTTAGGGCCAGCCTGGGCTACATAAGATACAAAAATAAAGAATTTCGGGCTTCAGAATCTCGCTGTGATCTCGGAACTGTCATCAGGCCCTTTGGGGCAGTGAATGGCCTCTGTCACTTCTTCATGTGACCTTGACAGTTGTCTCTGTGCTCTGCTCCGCCACTGCCCACCCAGCCCCAGCCCCAGCCCCAGCCCCAGTGACATCCAGACTTGAGCCAAGGAACCCCACCTCTTTGAAATTGGGAAAAGCACCAGGGAGTTGGCTTGTAGGCCCTGGCAAGACCGGACGCCAGGCCAGCGATGGCATCCTGGTCAAGGTCACCATGATTCTGAGGGTGGCCTTTGGAGTGGTCTCCTCACACATTACTACAAACACTGTGGCTAAACACAATGAAAATATATTGTTTCATTTCCAGAGGTCAAAAGGCTTGCAGGGTGGGGGCCTGGGAGGATAGTTCATTGGAACAAGTGTTTGTCTGGCAAGACAAAAGGTCTTGAGTTTGATCCCTGGTACCCCCCCCCAAAAAAAAAAAAAAAGAAAAGAAAAAAGAAAAGAAAAGGCAGGACTGGGGAGATAACACCGTGGCACAAGTGCCTGGCTGGCAAGTGCAAGGTCATGAGTTTGAACCCCAGTCCCGCAAGAAAGAAAGGAAGGAAGAAAGAAAAAAGATAGATAGATAGATAGATAGATAGATAGATAGATAGATAGATAGAAAAGAAAAGGCTCCAGGGTGAGGGAGGTGTCCACAGGCCTCGGTGTTGCCAGCTGTGTAGACACCCCTCACTGTCCCTGCCTCTTCACAGGGCCTCCATCCTCTCTTTATTTTTTTCCTTTTCTTTTAACCCTTCTCTTTAGAATGTTGTAAAGGGTGGATTTAAGGCCTCTGTAACCCAGATCTTGTCCTTTAACCCTTAATTTTTCCCCCTAAGATCTTTAATTTTTTTTTTTTCCAGCCAAGGAGTGCTTTATTCTCACCATAGTGGAGGACGATGGGGGACCTTGGTAGCAGCAGTGGTGTCCCCTCCCTGTCCCTGAGCTCTCCTCCTTGGCCCCGGCTAAACACCAGGCAACAATAGCAGCAGCAGGTTAGAGGAGAAGGAGTGGGGTGTTAGTCTGCTGGCCGGTGCCCATGCCCATGGAGGGTGTGCCTAGGACCCCAATCACGAGCCAGGGACACGTGGAGGGGCCCATTCGGCTGTGAAGATGCGACTGGAGATGTCACCCGGGAGCCAGTCGATGCCCTGTAGCAGATTCTCTCCAGTAACAGAGCTATAGCTCCGGATGCACCAGCAGGGCTGCGGATGGAATCCAACTCCAGGGCCTCTTGAATGGCGTTAGAAGACAGTGCTCCGGCAGGTCCTGCTTGTTGGAGAAGATGAGGAAGGTAGCTTCAGCCAGGCGCTCCTCCACAAGCAGGCTCTGCAACTCCCTAGCACAGTCCTGTAGGCGCTGCCGGTCAGCACTGTTCACCGCCCAGATGAGGCCATCAGTGCTCTAGAAGTAGTTCTGCAGCAGGAGCACAGTGACTTCTGACCACCCACGTCCCAGAAGTTCAACTGAACCCTCGGTGCCCTAGGGTCTTGATGTTGACAGTGTCCACCTCTTCCCCTCAGAACTTCAGGATGGTCAAAAGGCTCATGGTCCTGTAGCCCCCTCCCAGTCCTCGTTTCCTTTCAAGATCTTTAATTTAACTGTAACTGTGAAGGACTTTTTCCCAGTCAGGTCCCATTCGCAAATTGCAAATGGACATTTCTAGGAGCTGTAACTCAACCCCATGTTCCAATGAAACAACAGAAACACAATGGGTGGCTCCCAGGAAGTTCATGGCTATAGGATTCCTGGTCTCTTTCTAGAGCTTTCCATATCATTTAGTTCTCACACAGCTCTAGAAATCAGAGCCCTCATCAGAATCCCACATTTTTAAATTTTTAAATTTTATTTTTGGGACGGGTGTGGTGGCTCACGCCTGTAATCCCAGCACTCGGGAGGCTGAGGCAGGAGGATTGGTGCGAGTTCGAGACCAGCCTGGGCTACAAAAGTGAGCTCAAGGCCAGCCTCAACTGCATAGCGAGACCCTGTCTCAAAAAGACAAAAAATAAATAAATAAATAAATAAATAAATAAATAAATTTTATTTTTGGCACCAGGGACCAAACTCATGACTCTATGCTTGCCAGGCAGGCGTTTATGCTACTGAGCCATCTCCCTGGCCCAGTCCAACCCCACATTTAATAGTTAAGAACTAAAGCACACAGAGGTCTGGGTAACACTGCTCATGGGGGAGGGCGGCAGGAAGTCCCGTGGCTTCAGGCTTTGTGCTCTCTAAACTTTTTCCTTTTTGAGACAGGGTCTCGTTTTGTAGCTCAGCCTGGCTTTGAACTCATGGCCATCCTCCTGCCTCAGCCTCACAGGTGCAGGGATTCCAGGTGCCCCAACAGGTGCCCACCACCACACCCAGCTGAACTCTCCACTCTTGGCCTCATTGTTGCTTAATCATGCTGAGGTTCCTGATTCTTTTGTCTCATGTTAACCTCATTGATCATCTGACCAGCTCACACTTCTGGTTTTTGTATCTTTTGTGGTACTTTGGGGGCACCATAGGAAGCAAAAATGGCACTTTGTGTGCTCTGGGTTGACTTCCCATTGCGCCCCCCTTGCTTCCAGGGACGCTGCTGTCTCTGCCAGCCTGAGGGTTACTGTGTAGCTCAGTGCTTGAGGTCACCCGAAGAGTGGCCATGCCAGAAATGGGCAGGAAGGAAGCATTCATTTTTAAATAAAAAAGAGAGCAGGGCCGGGGAGATAGCTCAGGGGCACTAGTGCCCACTTGGCAAGTGCAAGGTCCTGAGTCCGATCCCCAATTCTGCCCCTCCAAAAGCATATATATATATATATATATATATATATATATATATATCAAAAAGTTTGGGCCAGCTGGATGGCTAAGTGGTCTAAAGTGCCTGTTTAGGCAAGCTTAGGCAACCACAGAGACCGCGGTTCAATCCCAGGCACTACATTGCTGTGCCAGCCCCACCCCCTGGGAAGGCTGAGCTGACCATAGGAAAATAGGGCCGGGAAAAGAAAAAAAAGGAGAGAGAGTAGGGCTGGTGGTGACACCTCTAATCCCTGCACTTTCGGGAGGCTGAGGCAGGAGAATCACTGCCAGTTCGAGACTAGCTGGGGCTACAATGTAAGCTCAAGGCTAGCCTGAACTGCGCAATGAGAGCCTGGCTCAGAAAAGAAAGAAAGAAAGAAAGAAAAAAGAATCTTCAGGGCAACACTAGTCTTTTGGACTCTGTTGCTTCTGGGGGTCCTGCTACCTGATCTCCCATTTCCCATGCTATGCTTTGACCAACTGAGGGACTCTTCCCTTTCTCCAAGAGTGAGTTCTAAGGGCCAGGGAGATAGCTCTGTGGCTCAAGTGCCTGACAGGCAAGTGCAAGGTTATGAGTTTGAACCTCAGTAACCGCAAAAAGAAAAAAAAAAAAAAATGAGTGAGTTCTAGTCCCCACATTCTTTCAGGTTTGGCATGCAAATGACCCTGTCAACTTAGACCTTGATACAAAATAACGCATACAGTCTCCCTGCCCCAGCAGGCAGCCGGCAGCCGACACTCCAGGAGGAAGCGGACCGCCACTCCTTATATGGGGCTGACATCTAATAATCCCACTCTTTCTTTATTTTCAGTAACAGCGGGAGAGAACTAGGTTAAGCCCAGGAAAGCGCTCGTCTGGAAGTCGCTCTCCAGTCAGCCCCAGGGGCTTCCCCTCTGTAGGCTGAGTGGATCCCAGGAAAGTGGCAGGGCCAGGTCTCTTTAAGCCCTGGGAGAGTCTCTGGGTCCGAGATACTCGGAAATCCCTTGGCCTTTCGATGGCAACATCTGGATGGGACAGAAGGGAGTGGAATCAGCACAGTGGCCACGCTTTGCGGTGACCTCAGTGGGCCTGGCCTTTGCTCTGCCAACTCAGAGCCACAGAGGCCAGGGAGGGGAGTGAGGGGGCAGCGCCGCTTAGGTCATGCTGGTAACACATGGGGCGGCGTTTGTTCCGCTCTGAGCACCCCAAGCGGGAAGGCCGGGCTGCTGAGGTCAGAGGCCCCGTGGGAGCCCCCAGAGCCCGGCCACCGCAGCAGGCAGGATGCTTCCTCTGCCAGCGTCTTCTTCCTGTGCATCATGCATCGTCATCTGCACGTGGACTGAGTCCCAGCTGCGCACACAGCGCACACAGCGCACACAGCGCACACAGTGCACACGGCGGAGGAGAGACACAAATCCATCCTGGCTGCGCACTCTTCGCGGTGTCCCCCTAAGTCCCACAGCTGTTCTTTGCTGAGACCCCCCCCCCCAGGGAAAAGGGTCACCTGCAGTCTGGGGACACTCTTCCCCAAGTGGCTGTGTTTATCCCAAGAATGAAGCCCTTTGAACTGAGACGTTCTCAGGCCCTTGGGTTCCAAACCGGGAACCGTTCCCACTGCAGTCAAGCTTCCTGTGGCCTCTCCGGGCCGACCTGTGCCCTCGCCCGCTTCGACCCGGCGTGGAAGCCGCACCCACATGACAGCCTGGGTCACACTGTGCGGTGGCCCCTGAGAGGCCCGTGAGGGGTCCTTCATGGTCCTTCTGTGGATCTACATCCCTTCCGCTCTGTCCTGTACCTTGGGATAAAGCTGGAGGTCTCAGGGCCGGCCTGATAGCTCAGCGGACTGAAGCGCCTGCTTGGGCAGAGCACAGTGGCCAGGGTTCAATCCCTGGCATGCAGTGCCGGCCCCAACCCCTGGGGCACGCTAAAACTGGCACTGAGACAGGGCTTGGTGGCCTGTGATCCCAGTACTTGGGAGAATGAAAACAGAAGAATTGCTACGAGTCCAATCTTCATAGTAACACCCTGTAGGTTCCATAGACCCTGTCCTAACTATGGGGGGAAAAAAAAAGGCTGGAGGTCTGGCCAATGCCTACTGCCTGCTGCCCGCTGCCTGCTGCCCAACTAGGACCTTGTTTTAGTCACAGCCTACATAGTGCTGCTTCCTCTGAGGTCTTTTTTTTTTTTTTTTTTTTTTTTTTTTTTTTTTTTTTTTTTTTTTTTTTCTTGTTTCAGAACTTTTGTTTGTTTATTTATTTATTTTTATGGGGGCTCAGCCTACCCTTAGGGCAGGGCTGGCGCAGCATGTGGTGCGGGGGATCGAACCATAGTCACTGAAGCCGCCCAAACTTTCCCAAGCAGGCGTTTTAGACCACTGAGCCATCCCGCCGGGCCCTAATCTTTAAAAAAAAAAAAAAAAAAAAACCTTTATTTATTTTTGTTATGGCCAGCTGAGCCTGCCCTGGGGGTGGGGTGGTGCAGCATGTGGTGCCAGGGATGGAATCTTGGTCCCTGGAGTTGCCTAAGCTTGCCTAATCAGGCACTTTAGACTGCTGAGCTATCTTGCTGGCCCCCCCTTTTTTTTTAAAAAAAAAGTTTAATTTAATGGTTTTAATTTTTATTTGTTTATTTTGATGGCACTGGGGATTGAACTCAGGCCCTTGCACTTGCCAGGCAAGCGCTTATTCTCCTGAGCTATCTCCCCAGCCCCTAATGGTTTTGATTTTTAAACTCATGTCTTTTTGTTGTTGTCTTTTTGCCCCAGAATTCCACACTAGGGAGGCCGAGGCAGGAGGAGTTTGAGGCCAGCCTGGGCTATATTGTGAGTTCAAGACCAACCTGCACAACACAATGAGACCCTGTTTCAAACCAAGTAAAATAAAATAACATTTTTATCTAAAACTCCAATGTGACTGGCAGCTTGTATTTCATCCAGCCACTGTAGGCTTGCTATGTCCTTGGGATAAGCAGACCATGAGCATAGCATGCGACCTTAGAGATTTTCTTCCCCAACCTGCAATGTGGAATTGACTGGCATCCGAGTGACCCTTTAGGACTATTGTCACCAGTAACAACTGTGAGAGAACAGAGATGGAAACAAAGTTTTAGGCAGAATGCAAGGGTGTTGCTCTTTCACTTAGAAATATCCCAGTGATCAGCACTCTCGGGTTGTCATGGTGACATCCCTGGTATCCCCAGGGACCCTGACACCTCTTACTTTCCTGTCAGTCTCAGCCCAAGACTTTATTCTGCCAGGCTCCTCACGGTCTGCAAGAGTCACCAGCTCTCCAGCCATCACATCAACATCCCTGGCAAGAAGCAAGCATTAAAGGGGAGAGGAATGCAAAGAAAGTTCGAGTCCTTTGAGTACATCCTACCTGCTAGCTTCCGCTTGTCTGCCATCCTGGCACTTAGTCACATAGCCACATCCAGCTGCCACAGTGACAGTGATGCTGTCACTGAGCTTGCCGCTCCAGACTTGAGAGTTTGTCAGGAAGGTTGAGTGGGAGGCATGGATAAGCAGCCCAGGGCCTCTGCAGCATAGACCAGAAACCCAGCCTTTGTAGTGCAGAGCTGGGGTCTGTAGCACAGGCAATATGTGTGTGTGTGTGTGTGTGTGTGTGTATTTCAGTACAGGATCTACAGGGTCTCACTACACAGACTGGACTCGTCATGATCCACCTGTTTCAGCCTCCCAGGTGCTGGGAGTACAGGCCCGCACCACCAGCCCAGTCTCAATTGCCATCTCAGCGTGCGCTAGGGGCGGGATCAGCGAGGCTTGTGGTGGCAGGGACTGAACCCCAGGCCCTGTGCTCTGCCTAAGCAGGTATTTTAGTCCACTGAGCTTTCTGGCAGGCCCTAGCACAGGCGATTGATTGATTGATTGATTGATTGATTGATTTTTTTGGTAAAACTGGAGATCGAACTCAGGACCTTACACTTGCCAGGCAGCCACTTGTGCTCCTGAGCTATCTCCCCAGTCCTGCACAGGCTATTTATTTTATTATTATTATTTTTAAAAATTTTATTTATTTATTTATTTTTTCCTTGTTTCAGAACTTTTGTTTGTTTATTTATTTATTTTTATGGCCAGCTCAGCCTGCCTTGAGGGCAGGGCTGGCACAGCATGTGGTGCCGGGGATTGAACCTCGGTCCCTGAAGCCGTCCAAGCTTTCCCAAGCAGGTGCTTTAGACTACTGAGCCATCCCGCTGGGCCCTGCACAGGCAATTTAAACGCATCTGCTATTTGGTTTTACTGACTGTGCTCAGGACAGTGCCTGGCCATCAAAGGCCCTCTGTCTTACACCCCAAGGGCACTAAAATAAAGTGGCAAATTGAATTTTTTTAAATATCAAACAGCTAATTAAAGGAAGGTCTTAAAGACGAAGAGACAATTCCTTGAAAAATAAATTACAGGTCTCTGTGGCTTTGCATACCTCAACCTTAGGCTGTTATTTATGTATTTGTTTTCTTATTTATTTACTTGTCTTTTTTTGAGACAGGGTCTTGCTATACAGTTCAGGCTGGCCTTGAGCTCATTTTTGTAGCCCAGGCTGGTCTCAAACTTGCACCGATCCTCCTGCCTCAGCCTCCCAAGTGCTGGGATTACAGACGTGCGCCACTATGCCCGACTGTTTCGTTTTTAAAAAACTGGGCCTTGTTATGTGTTTCAGACTGGCCTTGAACTTACTGTATACACCGCTATGCTGGGACAGGCTGTAATTTGAAGCAGGCTTCACCAGTCCTGGTATGTGCCAGGCATGATGCCAGGACTAGGGACAGAGGGTGAGTGAAGGGTGCTCGGCTGTACCCATTCATGGAGGGGATAGGGAAACTGGGGAGGCACCACTCCTGGTGGGCAGTTGGGGGGGGTGGGGGGGTGGAAGGAGGCTGCAGGGCTCAGGAAGGAGGCCTGGGAGGCCGAGATCTTGAGACATGCCGAAGAGTGGCATAGTCCTGTACTGGACAGACTCCTGACTGGACGGGAAGCCCCGGGGTCATGGAGCACCACAGTGGGGGTTGGAGCAGGGTCCTCCCCAGCGGCAGCAGCAAGGAAAAATGAAGCTGCTTGCTTTGCCCCCCAAGTCCCCTTGCTCAGCAAAAGCTTTAAAAGTACCTGCCAGGGTTCGTTTCCCCGCTGCAGTCAGCACCATTAGCACTGCGCTCATTAGCGCTCCGGGACAGTCTCTGTCTGCGTACTGTTCCCTGAGCTAGCTCAGGCGCAGGCTCATTTGGGTTCTATTTGTGACTCGAGTCTTGCGAGCACCCAGGGGCCACATCAGACAGGGAGCTCCTAGGGGGGTCTTTGACTGTGGGTGCTTCATTCTAGGAGTCACAAGAGCCTCGTTGTCGCATTCCCCCATGGCGAACACTGACTGCGTCAGACTGGTTTCATCCACCTCTCATGTTGGATGAGGGATCTAGACGCACTCCACGGCCTTCTGTGCTCACACAGAATGACCGTGTGTAAAATCGTGGGCAGGACAGGTACGGCCCAGGCCCCCAGTGGGACACATGAATGGAGGCCATCCCTTGGCCCTCAAGGAGAGATTGGGGACGTGGACTCAGCTGCTGTCTCAGGTCTGATGGGAGCAGCCACAGCTACAAAAGCTTTCTGTGCCTGACCCAGGCCTGGAAGCACTGTCCTGCAATCCCAGTACTTGGGAGGCTGAGGCAGGAAGATTGCCATGAATTCAAGCTCAGCCTGAACTACAGAGCGAGACTGTCAAAAAAACCAAACCAAAGCTGGGCGTGGTGGCACACGCCTGTAATCCTAGCACATGGGAGGCTGAGGCTGGAGGATTGGTGTGAGTTCAAGACCAGCTTGGGGAGCTTGGCAGGATGGCTCAGTGGTCTAAAGAGCCTGCTTAGGAAAGCTTAGGTGGCTGCAGGGACCGTGGTTCGATCCCGGGCACCACATGCTGCGCCAGCCCTGCCCTCAGGGCAGGCTGAGCTGGCCACAAAGATAAATAAATAAATAAACAAACAAAAGTCCTGAAACAAGAAAAAGAAAAAATCAGAGATTAAAAAAAAAACA